>VUQS01023158.1:0-11307 GCA_015108495.1 Heterochromis multidens | reverse complement strand
ACTTTGGTATACAGAGGAGTTCATGGTTGACTTGCAAGCTGCCCAGGTCCTGTGGCTGCAAAACAAACCCAAATCATCACTCCTCCACCACCATGCTTGACAGTTGGTATGAGGTGTTTATGCTGACTAATTGTATTTTACCATAATATTTAACATGCTAACCGAGGCCTGCAGAGTCTGAGATGTAGCTTTTTTGTAATTTTTCTGTGCGTTGCATAGTCTGACCTTGGGGTGAATTTGCTGGGATGTTCACTCCTGTGATGATTGTGGCATTGTGTTAACACATACCTGAATGCTTCAGACCAGCAAACTGCCAAACGTCTGCTTTTATATAAGTGGTCACACTTTCTGATGTTCAATTAATCAAAAACATTTGATTAGCAGCACCTGGCTGCTACCAGTGTTAATTTCGTTGACGAATAATTTTCGTCATAGTTTTCGTCAACGACCTTTTTATTCTGAAAAAACAAGACGATAACTAAATAAAAACTAATGCGCGAGGAGAAAACTATGACGAAATGTATTGACACTTTCGTCAAAGAATAAAAACCAGATGAAAATGTTCTGGAGAGACAAGATCCAATCAGAAGTAAATATGTTGTGTAGAGAGGTGGGACAAGGTTGGAAGTGATCCAATCAGAAGTAATCTCCATATGCAGTAATGTTAGATGCGCACACTTTGATCTCCCCTTGACAAACAGAGTGGGAGGGAGGGAACTCCCATACTCCCTCTTTCTCATGAAAATGCCACAAAATGTCAACGCTTGGGAGAAAGAGAAGAGTAGACATATGGACACATTTCACATTTGATGTGAAGGAAAATAAGACACTTTGTGAACGGTGTGGAGCAACTCTCACCGGTAATACAACAAACTTTTACACTTTATATTTTAGTCAACTGAATCAACTTTAGATTTAGTCAACGATAATCTTATGATATTTAGTCGACTAAAACTAAAGGAATTTAGATGATGAAATTATGAGTAAAACTAAATGACGTTTTAGTCAAAAGACTATGACTAAAACTAAATCAAAATTTGCTGTCAAAATTAACACTGGCTGCGAGTTATCCTCTTAATACTAGAACAGCCAAGAGGGTCATTTTGACCCCTTGGCATTGTAAAAATCCTGTAACTCTGGTAAAATAAAACCCCATCATCTCATATTTCATGGCTTTTCCTAAAATGGGCTTATTCATCAAATACTGAATTTTGGATTGTGTGGGAATAATTACTGCTGGGCTAAGGATGGGATTTTGAGCCAGAGCAGAGTGGGGCAGAGCGGTGGAGTGTGTGACCAAACGCGTGGAGAACCGGGCGGGTTGCTGGCTGTTCTGAGCAGCAGGGAATCGGAGCTGAACAGAGCAGAGAGTCCAGAGTGTGGAGAACTAATCCAAGCAAATAAAGAGTGAAATCCAGAGCAGAACAGCCAAACAGGTTTCAGGCCTGAGCAGGACAGTTGAGGAGGTGAAAGGTTGTAGACTGAGGCGGAGCAGTGTTGTTGGATAAGAGGCTGCAGGTTTGGTGATCGGAGGCAGACGTGGACGAGATGATAAACTTTGACTGTTCTACTTTTACTATAATTATTTAAAATGTGTTTATGTTTTTGTTGCCAGCTGTGAGGTTAATTTTAAAATATAGACAATCACTGTTCCCTGTTTCACAGTGAGCGCTCTGTTTTTATACCATTTTTACTTTAGCGCAACTTATCCCACACATTATCCAAAATTCTTTATTAACTTTTTATAAAGTTCTTCTTCTGTAATAATTGCATGTTTTAGATGTGTTGGCTGTTATGTTATTTGTGTAGCCTTTTTTTATTAGTTTATTCTAATCTGTATTTTAATTTTACGATCTGTAATGAAATTATCAAAATCTTGATCTAAATTCCCCCAAAAATTAATCTTAACTATTTGTTTTGTCAAATCTTACTTAAAATGAGAAAAAATAGATGAAAATTAACAACTTAACTTCTTCAAGAAATGACGTCTTCGCCATTACTGCCGTTGTTGCGGTTCTAGTCTTAATACCTTTGGAAGCAGTAAGGGTATGCAGTAAGGACTGCAGTAAGGAGTCCTGTGAAAACTTTCTTTTTCACATGATTGTATCTTAATATCGTTCACCAGGATGAGGAGAGAAGAGCTGCTCGACTTGACTGTAAAATACATACATATTTATGGTAAGTACTAACCTTTAAAACTGTACTCTTTGACTTGTATTTGAACACAGAGTGCTCAGTGTTTCCTAACAGCAAACATGAATCTTGAGACTATGTGAGAATAAAGGAGCACCTTGTGACACTGCTCTGATAAGGCACCTCACACTCTGTGGGAGCTCCATCCATTATCGTAAACCATACTGAGCACAGGGTATATTAAAGCATTTACTCTTTTGCATGCTTTCACATGAATGGTTGATGAATCAATGTAATCTCAGAAGAGCACACGCTACCTGTCAAGGTTTTATGAGCATCATCACTTGACTGATAATTTGCCTGAGATGAAGGAATCCCTAGGGCCAGATGAAAAGATAAGATTAAAGAAATGTATACAGTGAAGGAGATGAAACCAAATATATTTTCAAAAGAGAACATTTCACGCACAGGCCTGGAGAAGAAACATTTTCAGAGACAACAACCAAATGTGTTTTAGAAAATGAAGTACCATAAATCATTTCAGATCACTTTCTGTGGGCTGCCATGCTTAATACACAGAAAGCATGAACAAAAAGTGACCTTTGACTGGTAAATCTGCCATGGCGGCTTGGTTAAGTAGTGATAATGGATGATTAAAACTTGACTTGTTAGCTGAGAGAGGATTGTCTGAAATTAGGACAAAGGGAGCAGACTGAAAGAACATATAGTGGATTATGGATGCAGGTGGAAACGTGCTGAGCAAGCACATGGAAACATGGCGGGAGAAGAGAGGAAAGAGGTCACACAGATGAGATGTGTGATGACAAAAACCAAGGGCAGGTGAGGAAAAGATGAACGATTCAGAAAGTAAAGCCCAAAGCCAAAAAAAATGCATTAGGTAATTCATAATATTAAGAGAAGTAGTTACAGTTAGACTGATAAATATTATAGCGCTGATAAAGTGATTTGCAGGTTGTCAAAGCTCAGCCCATAATGTTAGCTTATTGAAAATGTCTTGCAGAGCAGATGCCATGACTCTGCAGTGAAGCCTGGGTATTCTAGCTGGGTTGAGAAGTCCATATGGTCTTGACTAATAACTGACTCCTGCACAATGCTGTGAGCTTCAGTGACTGACAGAGGGCCAAAACCGCCCCATTGTTCCAGATTGTGGACCTCAAACTTCTGAGAGAGACTTGCGTATTATTCCAAATGGCAACAAACTGAGTACACAACCGCAGCACCAGGCACAAGTGGCCTCAGGAGTTATGTTTTGCTTTTTTTAAATAATGCTTTTGCTTGCTTGCGTGATGATTTGGGCTTGGTTTTGCAGCCACAGGACCTGGGCACCATGCAGTCACTGAGTCGACCATGAATTCCTCTGTACACCAAAGTATTCTAGAGTCAAATGTGAGGTCATCTGTCAGTGAATGCATGGTGGAAACTGGGTCATGCAACAATTCAATTCAATTCAACTTTATTTATATAGCGCCAAATCACAACAACAGTTGCTTCAAGGCGCTTTATATTGTAAGGTAAAGACCCTACAATAATACAGAAAAACCCCAACAATGAGACGATCCCCTATGAGCAAGCACTTGGTGACAGTGGGAAGGAAAAACTCCCTTTTAACAGGAAGAAACCTCTGGCAGAACCAGGCTCATGGAGGGGCAGCCATCTGCCGCGTTGGGGGTGAGGGGAGGAAGACAGAACAAAAGACACACTGTGGAGGAGAGCCAGAGATTAATAATAACTCGTGATTAAATGCAGAGTGGTTCTTTCATCCTAATTGATGAAAGGATATTTACAACAATTATTGCAGACAAGCTTCCCAGAACCTCCAAAATACCAGAACCTCAGCCAATATTTCCAAGAGACTAGTTGTCTGGAATAAATCGTCAGCCAACAGTTATTCAGGGTCAGGATGTTTGCTGGGTAATTGCCTGTAGACTTCCCAGAGTGAGTGATCATCATGTGTCTTTCCTGCTGCTCTCTTTACCCATGCAGCACCTTCATTTTAACAAGAGCATTTCCAGTCGCGAGCATGCACCTGACACAGATACTCCTCTGCTGTATGCTCAGTGTGAGACAGGTCAATTTCAGGCAATACTTCAGAGTTCATTTGTGAAAGCAGATTAACCAACATTATTTTTTGTTTGCAAGCAAATTAAGAAAACAAAACAAAACAAAAAACATTATTTATGTTTTGCGTGGGCCATGACTTCCCGGAGCTCCACTGTCACTGTGGGGTTGCCAGCCAACCGGGAACATTCAGCAGTGTGTGATTTTATAATTGTACAGCTTTTCAACAAGGCAAAGTGCCTTCCTGTGTCTGCTAACTGGCTGCAGTTTGCAGCTACCTACCCTTCACACACAGGATTAGTTTCAGTCTCCTCAGCTCACTCTGGGCAAGAGAGCAACAAGGCTACTATATCTCCCAAATTATTAAAAATTTAACCATTCCTTAAAGTTGGATCACTATTGTTGGCTTAAATATATAGTTGCTGTTCCTTTGAAAAAAACAAAACAAAACGCTTGTTGGAAAACCTCCACGCAGACAAACTTTATTTGTTGACATGATTCAGCAAACAAATTCTTCTAACAACGTGTTTTAAAAAGATTTATTTCCCCCACGAAGAGCTTTTGTCTTGGTATCACCAACTGAATATTTGAAACAAGAGTCTGGAAAACTATATAACAAATGGCAAACAGCTGGGAGGCACAGAGGCTGCGTGGGTGATGAGATGGCAGAGCCGAGGTTGAGCGCCGCTCAGGAATTCCCTTTGACTCGAGTGGAGAGCTGGAGGAGGAGAGGTAGGCTGACGTAGTTTCTTCTTCTTCTTCTCTCTCTCTCTCTTTTTTTTTTTTTACTGCATTCTAACAAGGGCAAGAGGATTGGCATCTACATACCACAGTCTGGTGGTATGTAGCTTCAATAAAATATTTACTTGAAATTTAAATTACATCTACATATTATTAATTCATGCTCAAACAAATGCAGCAAACAACTCATACACCACACCACATGACTCTCTCCATCTCATTCTCTTTGACCTTCTTCCTTCTTGCTCTCACCAAATAATAGCTCTGTAAGGGAACAAGATATCAAGGTCAGGCACCTTCGGGCTCAGGTTTATAGTCCTTAACTCAGCAGTAAGACTGGATTAGATAACCTGCACAACTCAAGGAAATGGATAGACACAAAGTGGGTGCTGCAAGCAGTGTCTAAAAGAGACTGCAGCATGTCTTTAGTGCTCCAAATGTCCTGTAGGGGGAGTTCCTTTTGCACATCTTTAATGCTGCAGAATTTGAAGATGGCACTGCTGTAAGAAATCAATTCATTCAGGCAGCAAAGAAGGGAGCAGAGCTGGATGATTAAATTTGTATGCACATACTGCTGTACTGTACAGTGTTGCAAAGGCGCATTTAAATAAAGTCTAAAAGTTTGAATCACCTGAGGTCTCTTAAGACCTTAAAGGGCATTTTTAAAAATAAATTCTCCTTGAAAAGTAAACTAATATGAGTCAAAATCATCCAAAGCAGAAACGAGCAGCAACCTGGAAATGGTTGAGAAAAAAAAAAAAAAAACACAATTTGAAAATACAGCTGTCCTCCTGCAGCTCTTCTCTGTGTCCTCAGCTGCTCCCATGGGAAGCTCATGGCTGTAGGCTGTGTGCACACGCTTCATAAGGGCTAAAAATAAGTCATCACTGGCTTTTTGCTCTTCAGGGTGAAAATCCTTTTCATAAACTATTTTACTGCCTGTCTGATCTTTGTTGCTATTATTGCTACCTCGCCTTATCTTGTCTGAAAAGACCTGTCATTGGTCAAAGTCTCCAGCCATGGCTACATTTTTAAAGCCTAAAACTGGGGCTAAGAGGACGCAGAAACGCTTAATTCCCACTCAAGCCAACAAAATATGCCCAAAGGTTTATGCAATTTTCGTCCCATCGGGAAAATGATGGCCCACCACAGCTTAAGACCACGGAAATATCAACAACATGCACTCTGAATCATGAACACACACAGAGCTTCTCTTCTTGGTCAGCACTTCTCTGTGTTACATAACTGTCTGTCCTTACATCAGAGACATTTTGGTGCTCTTTTAATCCACTGGCTTATCTCTGCTGAGTCTTAGCCAGAGTTGTGTGTGTATTTGTATGCTCATGTGTATGCATGTGTGATATTCATTATACATGGATTTGTCGACCCACTATAGCTGCTAATAGATTCTGTAATTCTAAAAAGCTTAAAGCAAAGTAACACTCACACACACATACACACACATAACACACATACAGAGTTGACAGAATTAAAAACATATTTAAATGAGAGACGAAATTTGAATAGCAGAATAGTATTACACTTTATTAAAACACTGCAACTTTTTTCTACAAATTTTTAATCATTTATCATGAGCACACAAGGAAAAAAAATGTCATTTTTAATTCATTTATGTCAATAGTGCCGCACAAGTAATTTCTCCCATGAAAACCAACATTACGTATGGAAACTAAAGGTAATATACAGAGATGCTACCCTGTCTTCAAACAGAAATAAGTTAAATGTTCTTCTTCTGAATGTTTTAGCAGAAAAACAAACAATATTTCCCCGTCTTACACTGTAAATACACAGTACTTTTAGGAGCACTGGTTGTATTATGGAGTGGCTTAACCTTGCCTTTTGAAGATAAAGCTACAGCCACACTTGCAGCATAAAGAACAACTTTATTTGACTGAAATGTTTTGGCTTGTAGCCTTCATCAAGGTCATCATCAGACAAAAACATAAACAAACAAACAAAAAACTGTTTAAATAACATATGCATAGAGTAAAAAGTTTTACATGAGTTATTATTCATTATTCATTCTGGGTCTCCTCCACAGTGTGTCTTTTGTTCTGTCTTCCTCCCCTCACCCCCAACTGGTCGCAGCAGATGGCTGCCCCTCCCTGAATCTGGTTCTGCCAGAGGTTTCTTCCTGTTAAAAGGGAGTTTTTCCTTCCCACTGTCGCCAATTGCTTGCTCATAGGGGATCGTCTGATTGTTGGGGTTTTTCTGTATTATTGTAGGGTCTTCACCTTACAATATAAAGCGCCTTGAGGCGACTGTTGTTGTGATTTGGCGCTATATAAATAAAATTAAATATTATAAAACAATCAATCACATATGTTCATACATATCCACCAGTGAGGTCATGTAGTTTAATGCCAATCATTGTCCCCAGAAATTGGGAGTGCCCAGTAGAAAACTAGGGTGGCAGCTTATTTGGCACTTAAACAGGAAGAGTGTAAATAAGGGACAGTGTTTAAATTTTTACTCATTTATGTCACAAGCCCTAAGATATACTGGTGACCTGTCCAGGGTGTATCCCACCTCTGATAGCTGGGATAGGCATGTAGTTCTCTGTGAACAAATCGCTCCCTGTCATAGTCCCTTTCACTGAGTGCGCTGATGCCAGCTCATTCGTAATAACAAACTCATCCATTATCCCACGTATAAAGATCATTAACAGGGCTGTGTCCGCTTCGGATCAGTTAAGTTCTTGTATTTCTCTGTGTGTTTAGTCTCATAATGCAATCTGCTCTCCACAAACCAAGCACATGACTTTACCTGTAACTTCAGTAAATAAATACTTAGAAGTCCACATCTTGTTAAAAACTCTACACTCTACATCCATCTTTCTTTTTTTAATGTGATCTGACATGTTTTGGGCTAGCAAACACACATCTCACATAAATGTCTGTTCCAGTGCATTTACAGTGAAGCTCCATGCTCTTGGACGCACGTACGTACGTAAATTAAAAATAAAATAAAATAAAACATAGTCACCTTCAAAATCAAAGCACGAAAGTTGTATTGTGAATTCTCACAAAATCGTAAAAAACAGTAACCCATTCTCTGATGAGGAGTTTATCAGAGTGTTTGGTGGCTGAAATGGGACAAACTGCTTGATGTATACTTGTTTATGTTTGAATCCTAATTTCCCATAACCTCACAGGGGTCAGGGACAACCAATGGGCTAGATGTGGCCCTTGGGCCACACAATGCACAGGTCTGTTTTAGAGAATGGGATGTTTCACCAGTATATATTTAAGTACACTGACAGTGTATCATATAAGGGTTGTTATATGATACACTTTTTTATATGCTGTTTTTTTATAGGTGACAACGTCCTAGATGTAAACAGTGTTTCCATTGATTGGTGGATATGTATGTCGACTGAGTTCACGAGAAATTGAGTATTTTTTCGAGTAAAGTAAAAATTTCTCAGTTTAGATTTTTTAAACTCATTAAATAACAAGATTAAATGAACATTTCAGAGTCATTTATCATGAATCAGTAATTGTACTGGACATGTAAATTACAGCACACTTTCATCTTTTCAAATTTGTTTAGTTCTGTTTTTTGGAAATGTGCGAGCAATGACCTTCAACTGAAATCTGCCACAGGTCGTGTTTTGCTCTCCGTCTCAGTCTGAATGGGCTCTCAGTCTCTTATCTCACTGAGAGGGCCTAAGCCCCTCAATCCAATCATTTCTACCTGATGATGTCACTGTGCTCAGAGGCTTGGGCCAGCAAAGTCTCAGAAGACGGTGGGAAAGAGAAAAAGAGAGAGACAGAACACAATTTGGCAGCCTAATTTGATTTGCTTCTTTTACATGTGTGTGTGTGTGTGTGTGTGTGTCTGTCTGTGCAGGGCAAATGCTGACAGCGCATCATAATCCCTTCATTCCCATTCCCCACCATGAGTGACTGCACCAACCTCCAAAGAATTCCTGCAAGCCACCAGCAAACCTGGTGGCGAGGAGTTACTCGAGGGTTATCCCTACACAGTATGTAGTATTTCACTTCACTTTTTTGTTTTAGTGCACATGTTTCTGGGCTTCTGCATCTGGACTTCATCGGTAGATCGGTTACTCTAGGCACTGACTGGAGTATTTCACATTTTGGTAAATGCATAGCTACATGGGGTTTCTGAGTTTACCATAAAGACAAGAAATGAGAACTGGATCATCTGACTCAGTCTAAGACAAAGAATTCTTTCATCAACACCTTTAAAGCCGACAAGGTGACATGCTATCATATTTGTTTATCTTTTGCACTATAAAAAATGTGTAAAAAAAATGTGTTGTTTCTTGAGATGGTCACCATCTAGAATGTGGTATCAAATTTGTCTCTCTAGGCCAGAGTGTGAAAAAAGAAAGTCAAATTATCCCCATAACTGCATTTGAAAGCCTACTAATTTTCTCTGAAATACACGGATATTACGAAAGCTATATTTACGAGAACATACTGTAGTTTTGTTGTGATTGAGAGGTTACTGTCATATGAGTGTTCAGTGCCCTTGTTTTTTGTGTTGTCCTGATTGGCCACAATGTTCAACTCTGGGCTTTAAAATGGGACTTCAGACAGCAGTGGGTGACGTCACTTTTATTTACAGGAAATTGCTTTTTTGCATTAAGTAATCTTACTATACTAAAGCAGCGTGCAAACCCATGCTTCTTGACTTTTGCTATTATTCTGTAGCTGACCTGTTTTGAGTTTGTCAGTGTGAAAGTGGATCTTTGCAGGCTATGCATATGTACTTATTTGTGTACACCATGTTACAAATAGCAGCATTCTTTCAAGCCTAAATAAGCCAGGCTAATCTGGCAAAAACAGAGCTGTTGCAGTAAATATTCAGCCTACTGATGCTGTGGTACATGTTGTGTTTTTGAATCCACACTCCTCACATCTCTATGGGGTAGGATCCAGTCTACAGGGACTTTCTCTCCTGTGGCTTCAATACTCTGCCTCGTTTTTATTCCTCCTTTTTCTCTCTCTCTAATGAATAAATATGTTTAAGGCTAGTAAGATTTCTGATTCTCTTTGGAAAAATAGGGAAAGAAAAATTAAAGCACAAAGACAAAATAACAAATGGATGCTGTTGATAACAAAAATCCCCAGTGAGGTGTTGCAGTTGGGTCCCACCTGTGATTCCTCAGTTTAGGAAAGAAATGACAAATGCTTCTCTAGACTTCTGTAAAGAGTAAGAGGCAGAGGGTTTTAAAAATCAATGATGGCTGTGCAATGAAAGGCCAGCATAAAGATGGATGCCCAGAACATTGTTTAGGAAGAGATACGCTCAGCTCTTGATGATATCCCTGGAGATGAAATAAGAGTGAGAAGAGAGATCAGGTGAGGGTCGAGGTGGAGGTGGGGGGACAGGTGCAGCTACCACCAGCTACCACCTCGAGAGCTTGAGAGCTGGTGCAGATCTTTCCTAATTGGGACCAACTCACAGGACAGACTTGGACACTTTCTGTGCTTAATTCAGATTTTGATAGTATCACAAACACTGAGGGCACTCCAAATTCATTACGGCCAGATTTCACAACAAACATAACTATCAATGCAGATGGTAATCAGGTATGGTCTGATGGGACAGTTAAGGCAAAAACTTATTTAGTTAGTTATTTTGAAATTACTTTACTTACACTATATTGCCAAAAGTATTGGCTTGTCTGGCTTATCTTGCCTTCACATGCATATGAACTTAAGTGACATCCCATTCTTAATCCATATAGTTTAATATGATGTCTGCCCACCCTTTGCAGCTTCAACTCTCGTGGGAAGGCTTTTCACAGACTTTAGGAGTGTGTTTATCTGAATTTTTGACCATTCTTCTGGAAGTGCATTTGTGAGGTCAGACAATGATGTTGGACAAGAAGGCTTGACTCGCAGTCTCCGCTCTAATTCATCCCAAAGGTGTTCTATCGTGTTGAGGTCAGGACTCTGTGCAGGCCAGTCAACTTTTTACACACCAAACTTGCTCATCCATGTTTTTATGGACCTTGCTTTGTGCACTGGTGCGCAGTCATGTTGGAACAAGAAGGGGCCATCCCGAAACTGTTCCCACAAAGTTGGGAGCATGAAATTGTCCAAAATGTCTTGGTATGCTGAAGCATTAAGAGTTCCTTTCACTGGAACTAAGGGGCCGAGCCCAACTCCTGAAAAACAACCCCACACCATAATCCCCCCTCCACCAAACTTTACACTTGGCACAATGCAGTCAGACAGGTACCGTTCTCCTGGCAACCACCAAACCCAGACTCGTCCATCAGATTGCCAGACGGAGAAGCGTGAGTCGTCACTCCAGAGAACACGTCTCCACTGCTTTAGAGTCCAGTGGCGGCGT
>VUQS01023157.1:0-10072 GCA_015108495.1 Heterochromis multidens | reverse complement strand
GTGTCATCTGGCTTCATTGATAGATAAAGCTGGGTATCATCTGCATAGCAATGAAAATGTATGCTATGCCTTCTAATGATACTGCCTAAGGGAAGCATGTATAATGTAAATAAAAATGGTCTCAGCACAGAACCTTTTGGAACTCAGTTTCTGAAGACTCCCCATTTACATGAACAACTGGAGTTTATTAGATAGATATGATTCAAACCACTGCAGCGCAGTACCTTTAATATCTATGGCATGCTCTAATCTCAGAAAATATAATATGGTCAACAGTCATCATCGAACAATCATCAAATGCTGCACTGAAGTCTAGCAGGACAAGCACAGAGATGAGTCCACTGTCAGAGGCCATAAGAAGATCATTTGTAACCTTCACTAATGCTGTTTCTGTACTGTGATGAGTTCTGAAACCTGACTGAAACTCTTCAAATAAACCATTCCTCTGCAGATGATCAGTTAGCTGTTTTACAACTACTCTTTCAAGAATTTTTGATATAAAAGGAAGGTTGGAGATTGGCCTATAATTAGACAGCTGGGTCAAGTGATGACTTTTTAAGTATTGGCTTAATTACTGCCACCTTAAAGGCCTGTTGTATGTAGCCCATTAATAGAGATAGATTGATCATATTTAAAATTAAAGTATTAATTAAAGGTAGTACCTCTTTGAGCAGTCTTGTAGGAATAGGGTCTAATAAACATGTTGATGGTTTGGAGGAAGTAACTATTGAAGTTAACTCAAAGATCAATCGGAGAGAAAGAGTCTAAACAAATATCAGTAGTATTGAAAGTAGCTGTACGTAATATGTCTGTGAGATGGATATGAATAATTTTTTCTCTAATGGTTAAAATTTTATTTGTGAAGAAATTAATGAAGTCATTACTAGATAAGGTTAAAGGAATATTCAGCTCAATAGAGCTCTGACTCTTTGTCAGCCTGGCTGTAGTGCTGAAGAGAAACCTGGGGTTGTTCATATTTTCTTTAATCAGTGATGAATAGTAAGATGTCCTAGCTTTATGGAGGGCCTTTTTTATAGAGCAACAAACTCTTTTTCCAGGCTAAATGGAGCTCTTCTAAATTAGTGAGACGCCATTTCCTCTCCAGCCTACGGGTTATCTGCTTTAAGGTGCAAATTTGTGAGTTATAGCAAGGACTTCTGATGTGAGGCTTTCTTTTTCAGAGGAGCTACAGTATCCAGAGCTGTACGCAGTGAGGATGCAAAACTATTAACAAGATAATTGACTTTTGTCGGAGTAGAGTTTAGGTAGCTGCTCTGCACTGTGTTGGCACATGGCTTGAAGATAACAGTGGAGGAATTAAATCCTCAAACTTAGTTGTAATACTTTCAGAAAGGCACCTACTATAATGAAATTTATTCCCCACTGCTGTGTAATCTATTATTGTAAATTTAATCGATTACTCACGTTTAGTCAGCAAAAATCCAAGTTAGGTTTAGTTACTAAAAACTACTTAGTTAAGTTTAGTCACAAAAAAGTACTTGGTCTGTGTTAGGGTTAAATATAATCTAGTAACTTGGTGTATGAATTAATAACTACTCGATTAGGTTTAGGTACAAACATCTACTCAGTTTGGTTTACTGACTAGTAATTATTGATTATTAGTTTTAATCATTAAAAATGTTCTTGGTTCAGATTAGCTGCTAAAAACTTCTCATTTGGGCACTACAAAGTACTGGTTATAGTCATGCATTAAAACCTACTAGGTTAGGTTTAGAAATGAATTAAAGTGACTGTGTCCAAGACAACTTTACAGTGTTTTTCCATTATGGGGAAAATGTGAACATCCATTAATATAACTATAAAACCTTTTCGAGATCTTATTGGATTCAAGCGTCTCGTGTCCACTTGCATGCACACATTCATACTGTTACAGGTTTAAATTCCTTAAACCTTTGTGCATATGTAAACCAGTCTGATTCTGAAAACATGACATGTCCAGCTCGTACATGAATACAGACAGAAAAGGGGCAAGAAATGGTTTCAACACAGAAAATCAAAAATATATTTGACTGCTTTTGCTTCTTTTCTTTTCTTCTTGAAGAAAAGTTGTGTTTCCGTTGGGTGAGTGCCGTCTCTGCAGCTCATTTCCCATTGAGAATAAACGGGCTGGCGATGGAACATTTCCCATGAGTCCGTCTGTCTGTCATGGATGAAGAGGGGCTCTAAGCAGCCCCGTCCCATCTTAATCTGTTCTGCATGCTAAGCAGAGCCCCCGCCCTCCCTCCTCAGATTGTTATAAATGCTGTTTATGGTCTTGCTATGACAACTGTGAAGGGCACGGCGAGGATTTATCACGGGATTATCTTCTCAACCAATGAATAGATGGGACGGGGTTGTAAATGACCCTGCAGGGTAATAAAAGGAGACGCTGCTCTTCTGGGACAATAAGAGGAGGAGGTGATGTTATTATTAATATTAATAACAACATCACACACAGACAGATCGACTCACTTTAATTCAGCCATGTTTGTTTTGGTTTGTTGTTTACCTTTTAGTTTTTATTGATTTTAAAGAAAGCGTCCATTTATCTGAACGTTATTTCAGGGTTACAACACCAGATGTAGAAGTTTAAACTCCAGGCTGTAATTTAGAGTAACTTCTTGCTGTTTAACACTTTAGATCATCCTCAAATGTATGGGAGGCAAGGAATACCAAAAATAATAAAGACTTTTGATAAAGATGCCATATTAAGAAAGTGCTTTAACAGATAAGCAAAAGTAGAAGATTAAATTCAAAAGATAAAGGTGGGCATTAGGGACGAAAACAAACCAAGATATAATTTATGTAAAAGTAAAGCAAAAAATATAAAGGACTTTGCACAAAAAAATGCAAATTGCCAACATAGGCATTTAATACTAATGAAAGCAATAAAGCAAATAAAAGCTATAAAGAGAAAATGCACATAAAAGCATGTCTGAAAAGTGCTGTTTATTTTTAAATAAATAATATATACAATGAGTTTAGTAAACTGAATTGTTTGTGGCTCATCATTATATGAATATATGCCTAATTGAGTCCTCCTGAAGAGAATTAATTGAATAAAAATTTAATAAAAGCAATGATAACCCGATTTGATCAGACAATAAATGAAGTGGTAAATTTAACAGTTTCTAGTTTCTGTCATTGTTTGTGCTTCTTATGTGACTATGCTGTGATGTGTCTGTCTGTGATGTGATGCTAATTTCTTTGGGTTTTTTTCAGTCAGGCTGAAAAAGTTACAGGATTGATTTTACCATTTGAGACAGGTATGACATGCAAGTCTTTAGCTGAAGTCCAAGCACACACATTCTGATCATTTTCAGCTCCATAGTTTATACTTGGACTCTACTAGAGTAGCTTTGTATGATTAACATTTCAAAGTAATCCTTATTTATCTGATACTAGGCCTGCAGCACAGCCCGTCAGCCCGTCAGCCTGTCTGTCTGAAAGTAGCTGTTTTAGCTCCTCCCCCTTCGAGACTATTTTCTTCTGATTGGCTAAGATGACCATATTAAGGATATCCCCTCTCTATGACATCATACAGATGCAAAAGTAGAAAAAACTTGAGTATAGTAGAGTACAGTGTTTGGAGCAGTGTGCAGTCTGAGCTTTTGGCTCACAGGGATTACTGTATGTACACTGAACTCATTATTAGAAACTTTGACCATGTTTAATAAGAAAATTCCAGAAAATAAGGAAAAGCAGAATAAATCCACTTTAAAGTCAGGACCCTAATTAAAAAAGAAATATGCACTAAGGGTGAAACTAGTGCCACTGTTTCTAAAAGACCAACATTATAATTAAGCTACTAACACAGGACAAAGGTCCATGAAGTCTGTAGGCCTCTAAGAGCAGATGATGATGAACCTCTGAGTCTGGTAGAATATCTGATAGTAGTAATGCATCAATCTCCACACAGTCTCAAACTAAAACAGTGAAACATTCACAGAAAAGCTCCACACATGAAAATAGGTCAGGAAGACAGGGAGCCATCTCCTGCCAAATGTCGAACATTTTAATGAGCCAAGAAAAGAGTCCCATGTTTGACTTGGTATCTGGAGCATATGGTGGCTGAAAGGCGTGGCCCTGCAGTCCCCCAATACCAACGTCTCCGGGCCCCCGAGGCCCCCAGGGTGTCAGTTTTTAGAGCTCTGCCACTACAAAGACAGCAGGACTGTCACTCACATGTGAGCCACTCTGCTAAACTGGGTTCAAATCCACACATGTAAACATATTATGCTGCCAACACAGAGGACACTGCGACACTCCAGATTCTTCATCATCTGATTTTAATTACTTTATATACTGCTGGATAGCTTAAGCTATAATACTAGAGCATTACCTTTTAAGCATTTTATGTGTTATATTAATAATCTAAATCTGCAAAATAATTAGTAAGTAAATCTGCAAAATGAAGCTAGTTGAGTTCACCTCATTCCCCCCTTTAGACCCCCCCCCGCATGCTGCAGGTACCTCTGCTCCAAAGAGAGAGGACGGCTGCTGTCAGCCTGCAGCAGAGATTGTAAGACATCTGATAAATGTAAAGGTCAAGGCTGTTTGATAAAAGACTCTTATTGTGTCTCTACCTGTGAAGGTATTGATTTTGATTACAAATAGATCAGCAGCTGGCCAGTCTACTGAACCCTGTAGTGTAAAGCCTTATGATTGGTCAGTAAGACTAGAAAAGTGCTATATACTGTGTATGCCAGTTCATTTTTATAAATGGTAACAGAACACACACAGACACATTAATATTTCCATGTTTGTTAAGAGGCCGTATAAACTTATAAACAAAAGAACAAGCGTGTAGGCTGATAATCAAAGGCCTCACTTTCATCATCTCCAGGTACCTGCTTAGTGCCAGCCATAGAAAGTAAAAATAATAGGATGGATGTACAGCTTCTGGATTTGAAAACTAAAGCCAACACATAAGTGCCTTAAACCTGCATTCTTTCAAGCAGGGGGTTGCAGAAAGACTTCAGGTCCTATACAAGTCTAAGCGGCCCTCTGCCAGGAACTCTGTAAACACTTTCCTGATGAGTTTATGGACTTGGTCGCTCCTATTGGGTCAAACTGAATAAAAACTTAAGTCCATTTTGTAAAATGTAGTCATTCTCAGTCATATAAAATATCATTTTGTGGTGATACAGCCCAAATGAAGTATCCCTGTAAACCCTCCATCCACCTCAGTCTCCTACTGGAGACTCTGATGCAGTTCATAAATGTGGCTTCCTACATTTAAAGAAAAAAAAAGGCAGAGACAATATTGACCTTAAACAGTACAGCTATGTATGAGAATCAGTGCACCCTGTCAAACTCGGAAAGCTCCACATAAATGACTTTAATGGCACCTTTATCCAAACACCACCTACAGTGCGTCCATCACCATTTGCTTTGTATCCTCTCTTTAAACTGTGACTCTTATCGACTTATTATTCACTGTCAGCATCAACAAAACACCACTAAACTGTGAGATGTAAATGGCAGATTAAACAGACAGATTGTAAACCAGCGGCCGTGGAGAGAAACAATGCAGCCGACTCCCCTGGAGACTGGAGCCTAATCCCGCCGACCGCTTAAACCTCCACATTAAATATTTAATGAGCACAAAGAGAGAACCGGCTGTGGAAAGTGAATGAAACAGAGATGATCCCATACGACAGCACAGACTTTAAAGAAGATGCTGCTGATGACGGTGAGTCCCGTGAGACCAAAACCACGGGCCAAACATTCACAGCCTGACAGGAGGCCGGCATTTCAGGAAGTCCATTATGTGAAGGAGCGCCGGGCACAATGTCAGTTTACCAGCTCAGTTATCAAAAAGCTGCTTTTTAAACCTGTTTTTATCCTTTACCACAAAGCCACAGTCATAACCAAAAACTGTGCAGAGTATATAAATCTTTAGACAGTGGATTCAGTGTAATGTAGTCTGTCTTCCACGAAGACTGAGATGATGCTGTTTACAATCCACTTCATGCAAATAGACAAACTGTAAATAAAACAGCCATTTTTTGAGATTATTCAATAGAAAAAAAGAATATTGTATTCATAAATATACATTAGTGTGTAATTATATCTTCCAACAAACTGATGTGTCCTCAAAAACTTTGAATTAATTCTTTCAAAATACACAGGAGCAGGCACCGGTTTTTGGAAGCCACCATCTTGCCCCACCATATTGAATACAGTGGCCAAGATGGACATCACCGTTCCATCTAATCTTGTTTTATGTATGTGGCTAGAGACCGACCACATACGTAGTATGCCAAAGGAGAAGAGAGCTCGTAAGCATTTGTAAATTTTAATTTGTGTCTGCACCTTCAGACTCAAGATATGAAGGATCATACCTATGTTTTATCACCTGAGAAGGGGTGTGCCCAGCATCTGAGTAAAATGCTCCTCACCTCGAGCCTGATCTCCTGAAATTGTCAGCAGATTAGACATGCAACCCTCCCATCTCTGGACATCTGACAACCAGCCGGCTAAACAATAACAACAGCTGGTTATAAGCTAATGTTATGGCAGCTAATGTTAGGCTCCAGTGTCCTAAAAAAATCACATTATCCCTCTGATTATATTTTACATCGTATGAGAGTTTATTTCTTAAGTGTCCAAGTCCAACAATGTTAGATCCATTTCAAAGAAAGTTTCACTAACACCAGCTAACAGCAGCAGTGGGCGCTTCTCACCTGCCATCCACAGTTGAGGTAAACTGTGGACTGACAGCCTACACAGATAGCGAAAGACTGCCGGGCGGATCCGGTCCAGAGTCACTTTCCTATCACAAACACAAATTCAATGTTTTTTAACTCTTGGCTAACTAAAACATGGTTGCCCTACAGCGGCCACTGTAGACAGGATTATAAACTTGAATTGGGAGGGTAAGAAAACAGGATTCAGTTGACTGCAATCTGCAATCTACTGACATCTAGAAGTGAGATTTTACACATTGTAACTTTAAAGGCTGCTACTTTCTTTTCCTCTTTCAGGCAGTTTGTGTTTGTCACGTCTTTAGTCTGATTGGACTCAAAGAGCTGATTATTGAATTCTTTGCTGAGCTACTGACTCTCATGACCAAAGAGGATTTGTTTAAGATGGAAAATTAAAGGGAGCATATTATTACTTTGTGCTTGTGAGCTGTACTGTCTGTACTTTGTGGACATTTTGCGAGTAGCAGACGATCTTCTAAAGAAATCCATGAGTGGACGTCAGTTCCTGTGAAAGTAAAAATACAAAAAAAACCCTTAAAGTTTAATATGAATATCTGACAGAGCAACTAATTTAACTTTTATTATTCCTAATGTTTAATTTTCCTGTTAGAATGTCCCCACAAAAAGAGTATTAGAGCCACTTTAAGGAGGAAAACTTATTGCTTTAAAAAAAATCAAAATGTGGAGAATAAAGTTCAAATATTATTAGAAGAATCAAGTAGAAGAAGTGGACTTGTATCCATACAACATAGCGGCTAAAACCTTTAAAGGCTATGCTAAATGGCTTTGGTTTATTGTACGAATTGATATCCAACATGTTAGAAACTCAGCTTCAATCATACTGACAGTCTGAAAAAAGGACATAGACAATGTGACATCACCCACTGGTTTGCTGAACCCTGTATGAAGCCTCGAGCTGAGCATTTGACTGTGAGAATGACCATAATTTTCAAAATGAACTTCATGTTTTATTCGATAAGACTTTAAACCAGCGACTGAGACCATAAACTCAACAGGGAAGTGTTTAATGAGGTCACAGGGCGAGGGTACTGGTCCCATAGACTTCTATGGGACCAGAAGTTTTTTTTGCAGCCATCGCTATCGCCCCCCCTGATGGCTGTTAATTAGAATGCAGATTTAATGCACGGCCACATTGGCATCTTTTTCAGACTCGGAAGCTTCGCCTATCATTTATACCGTCTATGGTCTTGAATGAATGGTTATGTCACACCAGTTGCAGTTTGTTTTTTGTTTCTTGGCAGGAATGTCTGAAAAGGGGGTGATATATTCTTCCACCGCTGGCTATAAATTGCAACGACCATTATGGGTGCTTTAAAAAGCGAGTGAGAACGTGTACACACCAAGTACACAACAGAGTGACATGGCTTCTGATTCTTCAAATGTGAGCCTCATGGTGGTGCTACAGGGAGGTCAGAGGATCACCAAATTCTGTATGATTCATTCTCTTGAACATGAATGCCTTAAAGAAGTTCTTTAAAATTGTACTCAGTTACATAAAAATTACTCCCCACATTTGAAATGTTTGCCTGTCTTATTTCGCCTCTTTATACCGTCTGTTGCTGTTGCATATGTCCATTTCCAGCTATTTGTGCATTTTTTCCTGCTGGTGAGACACATTTTCTACACAAAGTCCAAATACTAATTACCACACCGTGTTTATGCACTGAAATATAAATAATTTCTTGTTACTAAAACTGGCTTTGAAGTAATTCATCCACGCAAAGAGTTTTGTAGAGGCAGCCACACACTGGTTGTATTTTGACTTGAAATTTCCACTTTATTCTCAAAATTTAAATGAAAAAACACAGCCTTATTCTATAAAACCAGTCATAAATTTTACATACATTGGCTGTATATCTTATATGTACATATTAAACTCAAAGCAATACAAAGAGAAAATTATGTTTTATTTATATTTGCTATATTTGCTAAAACCCTGATTTAAATGACATTTCATGGATTGACTAACTAGACAGAGATTGACAGAGAGATCTTGTAAAAGTGTCTCTTCCAAACATGATACCCTGACGGACTGACAGAGGTGAAGATAAATGGCCTCGGCCGCTGCCTCACAATCCTTCTTAAAAGTTAAACAGCCATAAAAGGCTGCAGGAACTCTGACCTTCACAATCTAACCGAGCAAAAAAAGCCAATGATGTGTACAAGGCCCCGCTCGGCAGATTATGATAAAATATGTCTCAGCGTCACAAAAAGATAACTGTACGTCTCCCCATGACAGATACGAGCCCGCTATTTTAATAACAGCCCAATTTCTGCAGCACTAAAATGTTTTATTGTCAGCCATAAAGCACACAGCATCTGACACAGGAAGTACGTGGTGCCTCCTGACCCTTCAAATTAAGATGGACCAAATGGAAGTGCATAAGGTTTAAATATCACATGGAAACAGGTCGGAGTGACTGATGTGCAGCAATTCATGTCATATGTTTTATAAAGAAAGAGCTTAAGAAAATGTTTTATAGCATTAACACAACCTTTGCTACAGCTTTGGCTCAGTAATCACTGCCCTTTCTTAACGAGCTTAAACTCACACTAATTATTCAACCTTTAAAGGATAATTCTGTTTTGTTTTTTTTACCCTTTCAAATTTGTCTTCATTTTGTCTCCTTTGCAGAGATTCAGAGAAAACATGAATTTCAGTAAAATTAGACATCTTTGATATTCTGCCAACTCCATTATGGATCTTATCCAGGGATATTTGCCATCTGACCTCATCATGCCAAGAGACGGACCTGCTCATTCAACACCAAAATACACTGCTTAAAAAAAATTAAAGGAACACTTTGAAAACACATCAGATCTCAATGGGAAAAAAAAATCATGCTACATATCTATACTGATATGGACTGGGTAATGTGTTAGGAATGAAAGGATGCCACATTGTTTGATGGAAATGAAAATGATCAACCTACAGAGGCTGAATTCAAAGACACCCCAAAGATCAAAGTGAAAAAATGATGCAGCAGGCTAGTCCATTTTGCTGAAATTTCATTGCAGCAACTCAACATGGTACTCAGTGGTTTGTATGGCCACCACGTGCTTGTATGGATGCCTGACAAGGTCGGGGCATGCTCCTAATGAGATGACGGATGGTGTCCTAGGGGATCTCCTCCCAGATCTGGACCAGGGCATCACTGAGCTCCTGGACAGTTTGAGGTGCAACCTGGAGGCATCGGATGGACCCAAACACAATGTCCCAGAGGTGTTCTATTGGATTTAGGTCAGGCAAGTGTGGGGGTCAGTCAATGGCATCAATTCCATCATCCTCCAGGAACTGCCTGCATACTCTCACCACACGAGGCCGTTCATTGTCGTGCACC
>VUQS01023153.1:9197-27143 GCA_015108495.1 Heterochromis multidens | reverse complement strand
TGTGGTGTGTGTGGGTGGGGGGGGGGGGGGGGGGGGGTGTTAAACCTTATGTAACATGAATAGCTCCAGCAAACTGAAGCCAACAACTTTACTACTCTCTTTCAGGCTCAACTGAATACTTGGGATGTTTCTCAACCATTTGAACCAACCTCTGTTGCTGCAACAAATAAGCAGATTTCTGTAAAGCCAAGATTGAAATAAATCACTTCTCAGCTCTGTCCAATTAGGAAACCTGCTCAACTGCTTGTTAACACAAATATCTACTCAGCCAATCACATGGCAGCAACTCAATGCATTTAGGGATGCGGACATGGCCAAGATGACCTGCCTAAGTTCAAACTGAGCATCAAAATGGGGAGGAAAAGTGATTTAAGTGACTTTGAACGTGGCATGGCTGTTGGTTCCAGACAGGCTCGTCTGAGTATTTCAGAAACTGCTGATCTACTGGGATTTTCCCATACAACCATCCCTAGGGTTTACAGAGAATGGTCTGAAAAAGAGAAAATATCCAGTGAGCAGCAGTTCTCTAGGTAAAAAACTCAAAACTCAAATCACCACTCGTTACAACCAAGGTATGCAGAAGAGCATCTCTGAATGCACAACAGAGCAGATGTACTGCAGCAGTAAAAGACCACACCGGGTGCCACTCCTGTCAGCTAAGAACAGGAAACTCACTTGGGCTCATCAAAACTGGACAACAGAAGATTGAGAAACATTGCCTGGTTTGATGAGTCTCAATTTCTATTCTGTTTGGATGGTAGGATCAAAATTTGGCATAAGTGTAATGCAGCTGACAAATCTGCAGTAATTGTGTGATACTGTCATGTCAATATGAACCAAAATCTTGAGGAATGTTTCCAGCACCTTGTTGAATCAATGCCATGAAGAATTAAGGAAGGAAAAAGGGGATCCAACTCGATACCAGCCAGTGGCCAGTAAGTGTATATTAATGACACTTTTATAAGATTCTCATCTTACAATAAGTCAGTCAAGATTTAGAGACCAATGACAGTTAGCTAGAAAGTAGAGGCCTACTTTTATACGTCGTGCTAGAGTTAAGTGGTGCATGTGCCACTTTTATCACCATAAAAAGTTGTGGGAGAATGAAAAACTACTAAAACTATTTATTTCAAGGACTAAATTAGTAAGAAAAATATCAACAATAAAACTTGCAGCTCCAGCTTTAATTATATTTGTTTTGACTGGTTGACCTCTACTTTACACACACAAACATACACACATGACATAGCCTCAAAGGGATTGGCAGGAACACAATCAATGAAACATCTTTACCTTTGAAGCAGCCTTATCGCTTCAAGACCTTGAGCCACCGCAGGTTGAAAACAAAAGGATTGCAGAATGTTTCATAACATCCAACAGTAAGCTGCATGTAATCATTGTGCGAATGTGTTTGTAATCAGTTGAGCTCTGGCTGATATGACAACTATAATCCAGGCTAGTTGTTGAAACAAGGCTGGGATCTGATCAGATAGTGAAGGCTTTAGCTGGAAGCTGAGGCTGGTACAATCACAGCCAACTCTATGCTGCTGCTGCTGATTGTTGCTGCTACCCCATAAATGCAGCACAAACCTCAGCATGAGAGGCAACATTTATCTTGAAAAGTAGTGCCCGAGTTACAGTGTTTACTGTCTGAAATCACAGTTTATCAAGGAGAAACTTTTCAGATCACTGTCATTTCACTGACAAGGGTTGCCGCTCCTTCAGAGAGCCAATTCAAAATACTGAGCCAACTTACAGGAATAGATCCTAAGTGTGGGTGGCCCCAGTGGGAATCCAACCTCTAAAATCATTCAACTAGCTAGTGCTACACAACCACTGATGGGCTTTGCTATTAAAGACACATCTGTTTTACATATTAGGACTGACACCAAAGCACAAAGTGCAAAGTCGTGCTTTCATCATGGAGACTGGCTCCATCTGATATGCAATTAGAGGACCACACAGACTGATGTGGTTTATGGCTGCTGGATACAACATTGACTGTGTGCTGTTGGTTGAGGAAGAAAATGAGGATATCCAGTTGAACAAAATTCCTGATTCATGGAGGTGATCTTGGATAGTTCATAAAAGTTTTTATAAACCTTGAAAGTGAGACTCATATCTGTCCACACAGTGTAGCCTCTCACTGGAGGGACAGTAACTTTATTTTTGCTTTTATGCTGCATGAAAACTGTGTTGCTGGGGTGTTCACTTATCAGATGAAAATAGAAAACACTGGAAGAGACATAACAAAAACAAGTGGTACTGGAAGTGGTGCTGATAAAAACACCTCCATTTCTGTATAATGTCTCAACATAGGCTGAAAATTATAGAAAAAACATTTAATTTTTTTTAAAAGGCGAATTATGCAATACTAAATTTAATTTTTTTTGTACTCATTTTGTAGAAGTTCCCACAAATGTGTTGCACTTGTAGGCTGCTTTGCTTTCACCCTTCCATCCATGGCGTTTAGGTCTGGATTTAAAGCCTACCATCCAGTTCTTTTTATTATTATAATGTTTTGGGGCATTATGTTGCTGTATGATGAATTCCTGACCAACCAATCTATGTTACCTGCTTATTTCTCACTATTCTGATGGCAATGTAATACAATATTGTCCTTTAAGCTAAAGTTGCACCTGTTTGGATTTATTTTTACCCTTTAACCCCAAGTGTATCATATTTGATACATAGCGTTTTTGAGACTTCTACATCAGTGTGATTTTCCCCCCTGAAAAACCTAAATAAATTGCACATTTATAAGCAATAAATTGCAAAAAATGTAGCAAATATGATACAAATTAAAAATTATTTATGCAAATTAATATGCAATTTCTTTTTTTTTCTTTTTTTTTTTTACAGAATTTGTCAGACACTAAACACTCCATTTTCAAAAAATTAGAATTTTCTGGCAATTATTTCATGGTTCAGGCTTTAAAGGGTTAAGCCATGATTTACCTCCACTGCTTAGGGGAATCTGTAATGTAACACATTTTTTTAATCTCTGAAAAAGCATGTCTGCTTTACAATACACATGAATTTCAGTTTTTGGTGACTTTGCTAATCCTGACAAATCTGCCAGTCTGCACCTGGTAGTTATTTCAAACATCGCAAAGGGGTTTCAGGTATGGGAATACTTGTTTCCTCAACAAATGATCTAATATTTCTGCAACTTGTTTACTTTTGGTAATGAGTTTGGGTACTTACCCTTTTACCCCTTTCCATTATAATCTTGCTGGTAAGCCAATAAATAAAGTATATACATATGGAAATATTTTCAGCTCACAGCAGTGGTTGCTGGACCGTTTCATATTAGTGACTATACAAATTTGGAAAAAAATACATTCCTTCCTTCCCATTCTTTCTTTTTCTTTTCTTCTCCTTATCGCTGTGCTTTTCTCTGGCTGGACACAATTCCTTTATTATGGAAACAGAAAAAAAACACTGTAAATTACCTAAACGACAATAATAGCAGGTATGTTTGTATCTGTTTACCTCATGATGCTGAAATTGCTTTAATGTTCGCTCAGCCACATGTGCAGAATTACTCAATGCACGGCATACATACAAAACTCATACGCACAACTACTGATAAGCACACAAATACATTTATTTACATCAGTTTACTTCAGCTGATGTAAATAAATGAAGAAGTTTGGATGTAGCCTCTCTGACGACTCACTTTCTCCTACTGAAGAGTATCCAGCTGCGTAACTTTGAAGTGTGATAAGGTCTACAATCACCTAAGCCGTGGCTGAGGGAATAACTTTTATCTGGTTTATCTCGACCTTGAGCTTCTAACTGTGACAAATAAAAAAAAAATCCCCAGCTCCTTTAAATATCTTTACTCTCAGCTCAATTAAACTATGTAACAGATAGTTAACAACAGCTATTAGACTGACAGAGAATCTATTATTTTTAATAATGAACCATGCAAGTGCTGTCCTAATGACTTTAAAGATATAATAAACACTTAATGCATCAATCAGGGTGAATCGTAATACAGTTCATGATCTTCAGATTTTTTTTTTAATCTCCCACCATTATTAATTTGGTTGAACATTATAAAGCTTTAAAGTCACCATACTACCATTATCACTGTCATTGTGAACTGGTACACACTGATGTCTCCATTTAGTTTTGGCAACACGGTGGCTGAGCGATTAGCACTGTTGTCACATAGCAAGAAGGTCCTGGGTTCAAACCCAGGCAGGGACCTTCTGTGTGGAGACTGTATGTTTTCCTCATGCTTGTGCAAGTTTTCTCCGGGAGCTCCGATTTCTCCTGCTATTGAAAAACACACTAGGTTAATGCTGCCTATGTCAGCCCAGGACACTCAGAAGGTTGAGTTAAGGGTTAAGTTAGGGTTAAACAAAAGGCTAATGTACACTATAAATATAAATAATATGAAAAAGGATTTTGATTTTGATTTATTATAAGACTGTGTGTGCATTGCTCCACTCGTTTAAAACTTTAAAGTGAAAATGGTAAAGTGATAATGTCTTGATTAGATACTACATGAATGTTGATGCACTTCTGTTTATTTCTGTCTCTACCTGAGATCTGCATGGACAACTGGAAAGTAAAATATGCATTTATTCCATTGTATTCTGTTTATTACAAAGAACAACTGAGACAGAGTGCAGGACAGAGCTGCCTGAGATATCACCCATCCTGTGAAATCTTCTCTGGGTCTGTCAGAGTTTCTCTATGTGGTTTTGCAAGACTGTAAATAGTTGTGCATGTCTGCTCCTGTACATGTTTAAATGCAAGCTAAATGTTTCTGTCTTGTGTATCTGTCGATCCCTTAAAAGATCACATCAGGTGTCAGAAGGCTCCTTGGTTAATATTAATATGTATACTTCTATATTTTTCACCTGGAGCACACAAACTGTGGCATGTGCAAGAATTTGAGCTCACTTCATTAATTCATGATCTGGTCAGGCCTTAAGTAATTTATTAAGTCTCTTCAGTTCAAGAATTGCCATTATAACTGTCAGCTGATGACAAATGCACAATAATTAGCTGATGTTAATAGTCTGAACAGGAGTCCTGTTCAAACCTTGTTTGAACTGAAAATTAAGCTAACTGATGCTTACAAAGCAAGGGAAGGCAATAAAAAGATATGAAAGCACCTCAGGTTTACAATTTCTACTATCTGAAATGTCATTAGAAATCTTAGTCAGGAAAACTGTAGACATCAGGAGAACATCTGGACCAAGCAAATTCATCTAAAACCAAATGCTTGTGCAAAAATGTTGCAGGAAGGTTTAACCAACCAGTGCTACTGTATCATTCTACTGTACGGTGCTGATGCACAAACATCTGGATAAGCCACAGGCTTTTGGAAACAAGTTCCTCAGACAGATGAAGGTAAAACTGAGCTCTTTGTTTGTCACAATCACCAGAGATCTGAAGTACTAGATGAAAAAACACCTTTCCAACTAGTGTTGGTTGGTGTTGCGCAACAGTAAGTGGAAGAAGGAATAAAAAGAAGATTCTGCTAAATACCAGCAAACCCAGGATGCAAACAACATAGTTATTTAAAAAAAGTGAAAGTGAAAAGATGTTTGGCTTCTGCAACAGGACAATGATCCAAAGCAGACCTCAAATCCATCATGAACTGCTTACAGTCCCCTGACCACTACTAATCTGCATAGGGCACGAGTTTTCCTGCATACAAAAAAATTTGGCACCTCCCAAAGAGGTTTTGGCCTTCCCCCGAAGGAAATTCACCAGGATTGTATGAAAAGGATTTTTATAACCAGTTTTTTAAGTGTGGTTTCATTGACTCAAGCAGAAAATCAATTTTTTATGCATCAATTGGCCAACAGGAAAACACACGGACTTCTGTTAGCAAGGTAATACAGAGTCTTTTCCTGAACAATATGCAGAGCAAACACACTTAATGTGGATAGTCCGAGATCCATTTTGAGCGAGGAAAAAGTCTAGGGTAAAGGGATAGTATAGTGTGCCTCTTACACATGCTATTCAATTCAATTCAATTGTATTTTTATAGCGCCAAATCACAGCAACAGTCGCCTCAAGGCTCTTTATACTGTAAGGTAAAGACCCTAAAATAACACAGAGAAAACCCCAACAATCAGATGACCCCCTATAAGCAAGCAGTAGGTGACAGTGGGAAAGAAAAACTCCCTTTTAACAGGAAGAAACCTCTGGCAGAACCAGCCTCAGGGAGGGGCAGCCATCTGCCGCGACCAGTTGGGGGTTAGGGGAGGAAGACAGGATAAAAGACACACTGTGGAAGAGAGCCAGAGATTAATAATAACTCATGATTAAATGCAGAGTGGTGTAAAAACACATGGTGAGTAAAAAGAGGTGAGAGAAGGAGAAACACTCAGTGCATCATGGGAAGCCCCCAGCAGCCTAGGCCTATAACTAACGGAGGGTTCAGGGTCACCTGATCCAGCCCTGACTATAAGCTTTATCAAAAAGGATAAATGTAAGTCTAATCGTAAAAGTAGAGAGGCTACATGCTATGCATCTAATATGAAATAAAATATCTTAGAACTTCAAACGATTTGTTAAAATTAATAAATCAGGACCTGAAAGACTGGCTGACAGAAAACAAAGGATCATAAGACTCTTTGTGTGCTGCGGAATAGGCTGGCAACAAGTCTTTTAATGGCCTCTAATTATTCAGTTGCCTGCTATTTCTGATATATTATGACTCATGCACAATTTATAAGAAAACATTGCTGGAAATAAACTTTGGTTCAAATTAATTTGGGTCTGTTAAATCAATGTGTCATGTTCCAGTAAAAAGATCAACTAGGATTAAGAGTGTTAAACTCTTTTTGACTGAGTCTCCTCTTCCAGTAACACTTTAAACAGTCACGCGCACACACACACACACACAAATACACGTGCAATACATAAGTGGATGTGTGTTCCCACTTTCAGGCAAGAAAATTACATCATAAGGCACAGCGTAACACCGACTGTTGCTGTATTCTCAACTACATTCCTGAATTCCTATGTGGCATTCCTTCACACTGTGGTGGGAATTTTGCAGTCTGGTGGTTTTACTGGTTGAGAGACAGTTTAAAGTAGTGTAAAAATGTAAAAAAAATGAAATAAAAATGAAAAGGGTCACAGCAGAAGGGGAACAATAATAAAAAATATCAAAAAAAATAAGTTCAGTAAGTTCCGTAACCAGATATGAAATATAGACGAGTTAAAAGAAATTGAACAAATCGTAGTGTTGTTGCACCAAAAGCCACTAGAACATGATGATTCAGTGCCTCTTGTTAGATAGTTTGAATGTCTGTGAAATGAACAGCATTCTTCCAAAAAACCTACTCCTACATTTGATGATAATACCCCCAACCAGTCGTGGCAGATGGCTGCCCCTCCCTGAGCCTGGTTCTGCTGGAGGTTTCTTCCTGTTAAAATTGGAGTTTTCCCTTCCCACTGTCGCCAAGTGCTTGCTCATAGGGGATTGTCTGATTGTTGGGGTTTTTCTGTATTATTGTAGGGTCTTTCCCTTACAATATAAAGCACCTTGAGGTGACTGTTGTTGTGATTTGGCGCTATATAAAGAAAACTGAATTAAATTGAATTGAATAATAGTGGAGAACTCCATCTAGCATAGCAGTCCAGAAGATCCATAGGTTTTCAACTGGGCTTAAGTCATGCAATTAGTAAATTCTCTCATAGCATATGATTCAGTTTCATCAAACTGTCCATTTACTAGTCGATCTATGTTCCTACCCTCATCTCACAAACTTTAGGTAGTCACTGAAGGCATAAGATAGTGAAGAGAAACAGCAGAAATTAGCTTCCTCCAATGGGTGTATGGGTTCAACCTTTGAAACAAGGTATGGAGATCATTCATTTGGGAGGGGCTCATAGTAGAGCTGCTGCTCCTCCACATCAAAAGGAGCCAATTGATGTGGCTTGGGTATCTGACTAGAATGCCTCCTGTATGCCTCCTAGGTAAGGTGCTTTGGGCATATCCAACCAGGAAGTGACCCTGGGGCAGACCCAAGACATGCTGGAGAGATTATGTCTCTAGCATGGGGAAGCAGTACAAGGTGGGCTGGGATTCTCTGCTCAGACTCCTAAAGAGATTAGAAAAAAATGGATGGATGGAGGAAGCATGTACTGTACATCCACACAATAAGCAGAACTGTCACTAGTATTGCTTGGAAGTAAAAACACTCATTTGACAAAGCAGTTCCAGATGCCTCAGTGGATATAAGATGTTGGAACTAAGAGATACAAATTCAAATCAGTAGGTGTGCCCAACCTGGATGTAGATTTAGTTTCCTTAAACTAGAAACAGACCATAAGACTGTTTAAATATACTGAGTACAAACATCTTACAACTAGCAGCTATTTCCACAGATTTTTAAAAGTCTTGACAGTCATACTGGGTCACACAAAAACACTATAATTACAGCAAATTTAATTCCATGTACCAATACTGAAATTCTGGGAACTTGCATAAATGGGAGCAGACTTCATTCATGCGTTTTAAAATTTAACTATTATGTGACTGGTTCATATGAGGAGCATTGTGTCTATTTAAAAACACTATACAAGTATGTTCTAATGTCCACTTTATAGTCCTCTCCCTACCTAAAAACACTGTAACCTCAGCAAAAACCTCAGGGCCTTAATAATAATCATAATAATAATGCAGCCACATGGCACCACACTGTATTCCTATGTTAATGAAAACTAAAGACAAAAAAAAAATTTCCACTTCTAAAGGGTTTGTGTGCTACAGTACAGCTGGACCGAAATGTAGGTAGTCCCAACCCCCTAAATTTTAAATGATCACTACGTGTGCTTCCATTTCCTGCAGCAATCCCCTGTGTTCTTTCTGATGTCCTCTTTGTTCCAGGGCTGCAGCTCTCAGGGGGGAACTTGGTGAACATGGCATGTAATTGGGTGTGCATGGGTACACAATCTATTCACTGGGACTTGAGACAGGAAAAGGAAAAGGGGATGGGTGGAGACAGGAAAAGGAGGGGAACCTACGAACGTAACCTGCCCTCTCAGTGACACATGTCCTATGCGTAGATCACGCAAAACAAAACAAAACAAAAAAAGACCCATACACCCTGTCTTTGACACAAAAAGCTAATAACAGTGAGTCATGAAATAAATAAACTTAAATAAAATTATGTTTTTTTAAATAATGATTGTTTTAATAAAGCAGTGTCACTGCGGTTGACCTAGTAGTCAGGAAAAAAAATCTCCGTTTCCTTTTCACACTAGCAGACAAATGAAATAAACTCATACTGACGTAACAGCAAAGGCTGGCTATGCAAGGCTAGTGTACAAAAAAACCAAAAAACAAAACACTGAGTACTCTGAAAAGATCATTATGAATCTAAATCTAAATGAAGCGTATAGCTGCCCTATATGATATTGATGATGGCTACATTCCACTTCGGAGAGGTCCTGCTGTGGCTGATAATCTGTATATAAAATGACAGCTTTTGGGTCCAAAAAGTGAAGCAAATCCATTCTTTCCAGCAGAGTGCGACTTCTGTCATTGCAAAAAGAAAAGATCCTTTTGCTCCTTTGATCTGTAACCTCAGTAAAAACACACTGATGAGTTTATGGTCTCAATTCCCAGTTTCACATCTTACTGAGTGTAACATGATGCTCATTTTGTAAATTACAGCCCCCATTAGAGTTAAAAACAAAGAACAAAACAGGATATTCTTTAGGGTGGGCCTACCACTCTACTGTACGAGTATGCAGTTTACCTCAGTTTCTCTCTCAGATCCACAATGTGTTTGTCATGTCTGGTTTCATAACACCAAGCTGGCAGGAGCCAAAATGCTTCACTAGGTGCTTTTCCCCACAGGATTTCCCTGACCAGTGGTTTATGTAATGGTTATAGGTCCATCTTTTATATGCAATCTACACTTTTGCCTCTGCTGTTTTGCTGTCATGGTTTACTGAGGTACTTACTAGAAATAACAAACTAGGTGTGACAGAACATTCAAACATGGCCAGTGACATTTCACTGAATCATATAAGTGTGGCTCTAGCACTCACAGACATCGTCCCTGGATTTGTGAATCTTCACAGCATCACTGCAGTGCTACTTGAAGCCAGCTCAACTTTCATTTGTCTTACAGTGACACTGGCGGGCATCAATTTGTAGCTTCATACTAACTCAATCAAGTTGCTACCGCACTTCAATAACACTGTTGGACTCATGAGGGAACCTCATCCTTTTTAGTCGATGTATTCTTATTCTTCTTCTGGCACCTATATTACTTATAATGCAACTTGGCTGAAAGAAGAAGTGGGATTCAGAGTCCTAGTAATCTTGCTTATTTAGAATCTCTAGTCTACAGATCCAAAAGGCACGAAAGTGTCAATGTTTGAGGCAGTTTTCCCTCACAAAACCTTCTCTACATCTAGTGTGGATCCAAATTTGATGACTTCCTTCTGACTTGTACTACTGTACACAGCTTATATGTTATATGACAGCAGTGTGTTTTACAATAGCTACAAAAAAAACGGCCATTAAAACTGCAGCAATTAAATGTGGAGACAGAGGGAAGATAAGAAAGTGACATAAGGGAACATCCGAACGACAGGACAAGAAAGATGAAGCCTGAGGGCAGCGCAAGGTTGAAGATGGGAAAAGAAATGTCGGACGGAAGGTGAAGGATAACATGGATGGGAGTGAAAGTGGTCTGACGCGAGTTAAAAGAGGAAAAGAGATGGTTTAGAGGAGCTCTCGTGGGAACAGAGTTAATGTTCAGGTCCCAGCTGAGGTCACGTCCCCTTGGCTGTGTTTTCATAATCTCCAGAGTCTTGGGGTAATCAAACAAAGCAGTGGCATTCTCAATACTCGACCCAGATAACAAACTTTGGACCAAACCCTTTTACAGAGAACTGACAAACCAGAAGTGATGCAGCATCCTCTTTTCATTTCCCATTTCTTTATAAATGGGGAGATTTGCTGCTTTTTGCTCTCTTCCTTTTCTTTACTTTAAGTCGGCCGGAGTCCGCTGCCACCACCATCACCACCTCCCCCTTTTTTGTCAGTCATGAAGGCCAGCTACAACAACAAATGGAGCCTCTCTCAGCTGGGTGTGGTGGCCTGCAGAGCAACAGCTGGGTCCTGTTGTTTCTCCTGAGACACCAACAGACTGTTCGCCCTTCTTTGCAGGAGGACTCTTCCTCTATGTTCTTAACTTTTTTTCTTAAATACTTAGGGACTTAAATTTCCAGGTTTTTTTTTTTTTCATGGTCTTTCTGCCTCTCTCTGAAATGTTTCCTTACATTGAAACCCTCTTTGGATACAGCACTTAGTTGGAGAACTGAGATATCCTCTTCCCTTTAAAAGATTTTCTCTTGTTCCATCTGCCTTACTCTACTTTTCTGTCCTCTCTCTCAGTCACAGGCTATCGGTCTCCATCTTCTGCTTCCCTTTGCTTTTCCCCTCTCCCTGGTCCCCATTTCCCAGTGACACATTTCCTGTACAGCAGAGGTTATCAACACATTTTAGAGTCATAGAAGGGTTTCACAACACCGTAACGTTCACAAGTTTGTCATCATTACTTAAAAAACAGGTTAAAAATATCAAATTTAGCTTAATACTTTAAACAAAATCAAAGTACATCTACCAGAGCAGTTTCCAGAGAGGACTGTAAAATTCCCCTCAGGAAAAGTACTTTTGGGCAGTCAGTTTTTTTTCTTACCGAGCAGCACATACTTGGAATACAATACCCACAGAAATTACTGCAGATGAAAATTAGCCTGTGTGGCTAAATCTGGCATATTTACATAATAAATTTAAGTGCTCATGGTAATTAATATACATTGCTCCTTTTATATAAACATTAACAAACATACTTAAACATACTGTAGTACTTTTGAGAAGCACTTTTAAAGTATGACTTTATATAAAATTAAAAATGTTTTTCTCGGTTTAATTACAGCTGTAATGATGGCAACAACTATTATTTGTGTGCCACAATTGCAGTACAATATCAATTAAAACCTTTAAAAGTTTGAAGCCTCTGTTTAGATCAGTTGCCTTTGGTGAGGCATTGGCACGTGTATGTGCAACCAGTGTAAAGTCTACCTAATGAACCATTTTTGAGGGTGCAACTAACCAAATGGCAATAACAGATCAACTTCAGAGGCGGTGTGTGTATGTACGTGTATGTGTGCGTTGCCAGTTCAGACCTGCCCTATGTTTAATTAGAACTATGAGTCAAAGCCCGATTTGTGGTCAGAGCAGCAATCAAACACTAGCAGGGCCCCATGGGCACGTGCACAAATACACGCACGCACTTGGGTAAGCATGCACGCACACTCACAGATCCTCTCACACGTCTGTGTAACAAACACCCTCAACAGAATGAAACTTATGAAACAAGAACTCTTTCTTTCTCTGTTTTAAAATATGTAAAATCTCAAATTGAGAGCAAATACTATTCAAACCAGCCTTTATACTGTAAAGCAGCAATCCCTGACACACACACACACACACACGCGCACTTAATAGGATAAAAGAAGACAAAGTGCATAGTAAACCACAGTTGAGGCAATCTTTTGATGTGATGCTAAGCACAGCAGACAGTCACAGTCTTTCATTAGAAAGGCTTTGCACTTTGTGAATCAGTCACTGCAAACAACTTTATTTTCCAGGTTAAAACTTCACAGATGAAGAAAAGAAACAAAGTCAGTCACACATTAGCCAAAGTGTGTCTGTGAGTGTTAGTCACAGGGGCCCACACATAGGTACTTGGCAAACACAAATACAGTATACATACAGATACATGCTGTATGCAAATCATGCAGTGCTTATCATGTGTTCTTTCTCTCTGTGTGTGTGTGTGTGTGCGTGTGTGTGTAATTATCTAAACCATGGGCTCGATGTTATCACTGCTCTCCATGTGCTCGACAGAACAGCATCGGGAGAAAAGATAAGAACTGGCAATGTGTGCGTGTGTGTGTGTGTGATTCTTTTTCAAACCAGAGCTCCTGGGCAGATTACCTGTGACCAGCAAGGCAGGCCAGAATCAGGGTACAAGATTCTCTCTCTCTCTCTTTCTCTCACGCACACACACACACATACACACTCTTATCTCTGTCTTTGATGCAGCTGGAGAGTTTTACTGTGTTTGCCAAAACCAAAAACAGAGGAATAAAAAGCCCTGAACTCAGACAGGATTCATGAAAACAGTTCAGAGTCCAGGCTATATGTACACACAGTAGCTATCTGTGTTTATATAAATGTAAAATTGATCATTTAATTATTCTTGACATTTTTTCTAAGGAAATTCTGTATGTTGTAATAGTTGTTCCAACTAAAAAAATAAAAATTTGTTGTGTTTTTATCTTAGAAAGACTTCATATTTCTTCCTGAGGGAGGTTTTGGTCATGTTTCAATACATCTGTGTATGCCAACTTTCAGTGTATCAAACAATAGAATATGTACTGGACACAATGTGTGCTTACGTTCTGATAACATTCACTTCCTTTGGTTTCAGCTAAACTATATATAGTGGGATACAGATGGCACATTTGACCTCCATAAGAAAGGTGAACATCCATTAAATTCAGCACTGGTATCCTCAAACGTTCTGTCCTTGTTGAGGAACTAAGCATTTGAATTTGTTTAATTATTCACCCTGAAAGATGAGATTGCACCCAATGTGTAGTGATGTTGTCTAATACCAATTTCAGTATCAAGGAGGATGAGATTATTGTTTAGAATCCAACCTTCAAATAAAAAGCGTAATGTCTCGGTACATCTTTAAATAAAATGTTGTTATTTTAACTTTAAAGCAGTTGTATTAACAATGCATGAAAAAGAGCAGACCCCTTACTCATATCACTGCAGCTGTAGTGAGCAGACTGCAGTTTGACCATTCAGAAAAAACAAACAAAAAAAACAATCACATGGCAAAAAAAGTTGAAACTCCTTCAATTTTTGATATAATGAGACAAAGATTAAAGTATTATAATTTTTTTAGAGTTGTATTTTTAGTTGTATATTTATTTTATTATTCTATGGCATACCCTGCCTTCCATCCCTCGTGACCCTGAAATGGTGAAGTGGAAGAAAATGGATGGATGGTATTATAAACTGTTTTGGGATCTGACAGAGATGTGAAAAGCCTTCAAAATAATGCATTTATGAAATTGGGCTTCCTGGACTCCATTATACACTTATACTTAAAACAACATTATTATTTTTCTAATAACGCAGATTTGCAGAACATCTACTATTCTAAACACTACGCGGCTCGCCATCTCAATTCAATTCAATTTTAATTTTATGTAGCACCAAATGATAACAACAGTCACCTTAAGGAGCTTTATACTGTAAAGTAAAGACCTTACAATAATAGAGAGAAAACCCCAACAACCAGACGACCCCCTATGACAAAGTACTTGGCGACAGTGGGAAGGAAAAACTCCCTTTTAACAGGAAGAAACCTCCGGCAGAACCAGGCTAAGGGAGGGGGTTGTCTCTTTAGTTTTTAAAAATGGTGCATTATTTAGTGTTTTCTTACCAGTTTAATAAGAAAATTGTACACAAAAAAGAAGACAAAAAAAAAATCAATGACCATGGGCTCTGAGACTATGAGAAAAAAAACATACTAAATTAGGTGTTGACACATCAATGAATCATTCAAAAGATTTTTTTTTTTCTTTTAAAAGCATAAACATAATTTAAACAGGAAAATACTAGCAAGTTCTTTTGGATTTTGTCTGAATAATATTAGAAAACATAGGAAAATAAAATGTTCTCCAATACCATACATGTTAAAAGATAAAATGTTAATATTTACTTGAATAATTTAGCTCTAATCTAGCAAATTGATCCTCATTAAGTGTAAAGGAGTGGTGTTGGGGTGCTTTCAGAAGAGACAGTCCACTCTAAAAGTGCAAAGCCGACACAGATACAGAAATAGTTGTTAAGCTACTGAACAGGAAGAAGAGTAGGAGCTAAACAGGGACGACTAGACTACTACTCTGTCTGCTGCAACCCAGTCATCTGTCCGTCTGTCTGTCGCTCGCTTCCTGGCTCGAAGAAGACATCACTTCGGACTGCCTGGCGCCAGAGAGGAGAAACCATGTATAGGAACAGGGCCTCTGTAAGTTTTCCCATGTAGTGAAGTAAAATTTGGCTTTATGGATCCTATTTATGACTTATGAAAATGCCTCCCAGTGATTGATGATTAGTAATTCTGTATGAGCTTCTTTGGGCTCAAGACACAGGACAGCTGTTCTGGGTGCCATGCTTCCTCTCCACCCCCATCCTACAGTACATCTCTTTGCTGGCTCCAGTCCTGTGCATAAGGGTATTAATACAGCCCACCAAGGGAGTAAAGTGAAGTTATTTCCGTGCCAAGAAGCTTTACAACATATCACCTGCTGTTCTTCTCACCTATTCATCTTTATCTTCACATTCAGTAGAAAAACTCTAAAATCGCTAATATCAATAATAACAATAATAAACCTAAACAGTGAAAAACCAAAAAAATAACTGAGGTAAATTAACCAGTCCTTTCTTACTTTTATAAAATCTTACTACCATACACAAAATCTCTGTGTGTTTGCTTCTTTGTCCTCTAACTCCTCCTACACGACCAGGAGTTGAGCAACCATTATGACACCATCAGATTGCTTGGCAACCACCTAGCAACAGGCTAAAATTACCCATTTTTTACAGCTATGCACCTTATTAAAGCATCCTATTGTTTTAGTTTTATGACAATAACATGTTATTACCATGTCATATAACCACAAAAGCTGAATTATACATGAGAAATGACAATGTTATCATGTTGCCTAGCAATCACCTAGCAATGGGCTGAAATGGCCCATTGATTGCATTTATGCTCCTATAACACCTTATAAATGTATCATATCATTTTAATTTCATAGCCAACAGTAAAAACAGGTCAAACAATACTGCAGCATGAGCATGTACTAGTAAGACTAATGGAGCACTGACTGGATAGTCCTTCCTTCCTTTGATGTGAACTGTGTTTTTCCTGGGTATTTATATTTGACTGGCATTTTGCTGAACATAGCACCTTGTAATGATGGAAACACTGAGCAGCTCTGCTAGCTCTAAGGGTCATGTTACCTCAGCTAGAGGAACAGAAAGGTGGGACGGGGGGCAGTTAAATGAGTGACGACCCACTGTAGCTATCACACCTGACCCAAGTCCTGACTGACCTGCCCTGACACAGAATGTGACTGCATTGAGCAAAGTCTTCAACTTGTTATCCATAGTTGTCAAACTTCCTTTGTTTGCACAAACAGTATTTTCACTTTTGTGTTTGCCAGCACTCACTGCCAACATCAGAGAACCAGGAAACAATTTGTGTACAAACTAAAAAATATGATTCTGGCCAAAAGATGGATGGCAGTTATTTACACACACAGAGATAATTAAGAATTGGCTGTACAGTTGGAAATGAGGAATAGAGGATTAAAGCTAATAAAACCATTGGAAAAATAATATCTTCTGCCACTGTCAGTATAGTCACCGACACTATAATGCAAGTGAACATGTGAAGAGCCAATCCCAGCTAAGCATATTTCACTATTGTAAAGTATGTGCTGGATAATTTATAACGTGTGAAGACTCTAGGGTTAGTTAAAATAGGAAGACTATAAAAACAAACACAAAAGAATTACATATCCTACTTATATACATCTACATCCAGAGAAAATAAAAAAAAACTAGGTTACGAAGGTTGGCAAGTGAGGTTAAAAGTCAAGCCACCAACTGACACAAAGCTTCTGAATTTAGCCTGTAAAGGACTAGGATTATTTAGACTAATTATAGTACAAAGTCTCTGCATATGTGCATGTGTGACAAACTATGTAAAGAAAGGAAGGATAGGAGGAGTGACCTGTCTGTCCATAGCTGGCATGCATCAGAGAAAGAAGAGCACACTTTTATAATTAGAAGTGCAGAAGATGTCAAGCAGTAATAGCTGGCATACGTATGGGACATAAATATGCATGTGCTACATGATGGTATGCACACTTTACTCTTTTACATTAATACACAGAAATACAAAAATCATACAACAAGAATGTGAGAAAGTGGAAGAAAATTATAGTTTAGGCAGCGTACAAGTTTCCTTGAAGGTTTACTGGAATTAACTATGTCATTTAATACTACACATGGGGCAAAGATTATTCTATGAATAAACTTCAGATAAATTCATTCAAATGATCTGTAACAATAACCTTGAAAGTCTTTTAGCCAGTGTGAGCTGAGAAGCTATTGAATTTTAAAAAAAGGAAGACTAAAGTTTCCAGTATTAAATTAATAATGAACACATATTTCTGTGGGTTTAAACTAAAAGTTCGCTTAAAGAGATCTGTGAAGAATCTCTTACTGACTTTCCAACTCTACACAAATCATGAAACTAACAAATAACTTTCTGAATACTTCTTCTGTGTTTCAACTATAACTGCTACCTTTCCTCTCCCTTCCTAGAAACTGCACTATGAAAACAACCAGTTAATGTTTTGCTGAATTAGATATAAAATGCTTCATCTTCTCTTTACATCTTAATTAGCTGATATTTTAACTTTTTTTGTGGTTTGACATGTTGGGCCAAGATCAAGGGGGAGATATTTTAAGAATTATACATAATTCAAATGGTGTTGTTTTATGCTACTAATAGTTATGCAATTGGAACAACTTTTTATTTCAACTTAATATAAAATAAAAGTTGATTATATAATGTAGTGGCATCCAGACTGGTCTCATGTAACAGTATCGCTTTCACCGTGCACTTCTGTCTGCCTCTGGGCATGAAAACTCCCAGGAAAATGAATTGTGCAATCAAAACAAAAGGAGGATTTTGTTTTTCCTGGTAACTACTGGTAGTTTTCCTGAAGTAGCTTGTAATGGTGGATGTTGGAACAAGTGAAGTATATAAAGACAACATGGCA
>VUQS01023148.1:18054-28092 GCA_015108495.1 Heterochromis multidens | reverse complement strand
ACCCAGTGTTTTGAGTTTGGACTTTGACATCGGATGAATTCAGTTTGGTATTAACCTCATGATCATGTTTACTGTTCAATCCTTAGTTTCTAGTGGCCTAGTTTAGTTCCTTGAGTGTCAACATGATTGTAGGTTTCCTTTATTTTATGGTTTGTTGTTTATTAATCTTCTAGTCTTCCTTAGGGTTTGTATTTAGGTTGTTTTGTGATCCCTTCCCTAGTCGTGTCCTGTCTTCAATGTCTCCGTGTGGTTACCGTCTGTCTCCCCAGTCTGCCTTGTCTCCATGTCTGTTTATATATGCTCTCGCTCTCTGTGTTTCTAGCCAGTCATGTCTCTGTGTTACTCTTCCCTCAGTAATTCCCTTCCTGGCGTGTTAGTCTCCATGTTAAGTTCACATGTCTTAGTCTGTGTCTCAGTGTGTCACTTCCTGTTTTACTTTGATAGTCCCTCGTCTCCTGTGTATTATGTTCAGTTTTGCTTCCTCTCCCTCGTTACTCCTGATTTGTCCCTGTTGTGTCCTGTTCTGTCTTCACTTGTGTGATTATCCTCTTGTGTGTATTTAAACCCTCAGTTTTCCTCAGTTCCTTGTTGTGTTGTCAGATGTCCTTCGTCGTTTCCATGTCAGCTGTGTGTTATGTTCCCTGACCTGCTCCTAGTTTTCTATGTCAGTTTATTTTGTGTGCTCTGCCCTGTCAGAACTTTTGTTGGTATTTTGAGTTATTTAAACCTAGCAATAAAACTACCTTAAGATCATGTTTGCCTCTGGAGTCTGCCATTTGGGTCCTCACTCTGTCTGCCACACAGCTGTCCCGTGACAAAGAATAGATGGAAATTCTTTGCTTTCAATACTCCTTCTGATGATGATGGAGTCTGCTTCTGTCTGATTGCATTTCAGCTGTTGCTTTTATGACACACCAGTATCTATGACTTGATTTTCAAGTCAAAAGCAGCCCTGGGTGTTCCAGGTACCAATGGGACAATAAAATGAGATCCAAGAAGGGTGCACACTTTGAGCTGTTTTTGAATTCTGAAGGAAATGACTAAAAAGAAAGCTCCTCAGCCACAGTATTTTATCCATTCTCTCTGTGTAAATACATCAATACATAATTAATTTTTTGAAGTGAAATGAGTAGGAAAAAATAGCACATATACACTTAATAGGCACTAAAAGAAGTACAGACATTGTATTAGAGGTGCTTGAATTTCAGAGTTTTAAACTGTGTTTTATGACTCCGTATCATTGCACTAAATTTGATTTTGACCATGCAGACCACTTGTCATTTGAAAGCAGCCAAATAACAGTGTCCCAAACTGTTTATACTGACCTCATTGTTCAACTTGTAAAGACCCCCCCCCTCATCTGTGGTTTGGTCCAGTAGTGCCTCTGGCTATGCTTTTACATACTCTATGATCTAGCTCATTGCACCACTTCACTGTGAATGGAGAGAGTTAAGTCAAAGCCCAGGCTAACAGAGGACAGCATTATGGATGAGCAGCTTGTGAAAAAGGCCCATTCAAAAAAAGGCCAGTGACAGTTTAATTGGTCGAATTAGTCACGATATTCAAATCGTCTCTGTTGACCAGCCAGTGACTGAAGTGTGTACTACTGCAGGCTGGGCCAACCACAAAACTCTGTCCAGATTGCAAATGAGACACATTAGGCTTTCCCTTCCTGCCAGCAAACCCCAGTCCAGTGGCACAGCACTTTTGCCAGTGCAACTCCTTGAAAAAGTTTCATTGCTACTTTCTGGCTACGTGGAAAACATTGAAAACTCCTTTATAATATCTGTCAGCTCCTCCAGTCTCCAACATAAACAGGTGTTCCACCCAGGCCAGTGTATTTACTTATGTCAAGGCTGTGCTTACATATACTGACATTCAACACACTTTTAACATTCTCCTCAATGCTACAGTCGAGCTGCGTTTGGCATCAGTGTCTGAGGCGGGCTACACTGTTTCATGAAGACAAATTAAAGCCATCTAATTTGCCTGCTGAAAGACTTGCTGTGTAATGCAGGTGTCAGGGCCCAAAGCAGGCGTTAACTCCCACCAGACCCCCAAACACACACACACACACACACACACAAACATAAAGTTAATGCTCACACTAACATGTACGTACCTCAGCAACAAAAAAATGTCTCAAGCTGTCACTTAAGTCCCCATAGCATGGTTAACATGGTTGTAAAACCATGCAGCTCTAGCCTGTAATAACTGGTGATGACAGTAATATGAGTGTGCATGTGTGCACATGCAGATGTTTTGTGTGACTGTGAAAAATGTATTTAAACTTGTTTGTGCAAAGAGAACAATTGCCTGGGATTAGCTGAAGGAACAATTTAACATTTTGTGGAAACATATTTAGGCTTTTTGTGCAACAGGGAGATAATCAGATCAACATCAACGTTTGTGTTCATAGCTGAAAAGAATGTCTACTGAGAGCAATAAAGTTTACTAGTTAACACTTTTTATTCAGTGATGTTCCATGACTGACAACAACTCCGCTTTCTTCAGCATATGCACATGTTCACATTACTCAAAAATGTGCTTTTCTTTTTGTTACTTCACTTGGATGTTTGCCGTTTACTGTGTGGAGATATAAATGTGCAGAGTTTGACACATGACGGTTGTTTGGACGTCCCTTTCCTTGTGGGGCTTTACAGTTAATAGTGTGCAAACAAATCACACAGCTAGGGACCTCTTCACCCTTCCTTTTGTGCCAATAAACATTTGTTTTGAATGTAAATTGTTAGGCCTATAATCATCAAATGTGAATGTGACTCCTGAGGTTATGATGTATAAAGCTAAAAGTAAACTTATGTACACACCAACTGCTATTACATGTGCTGTAGAATTTTTTTAAAGAAATTGCTGCACCATTTTTGCAATTCTGTTTGTATGTTTAATAAATGGGATATAGGTAACCAAGTCTGTGGAGTTGTTTAACTTGTACAAATCATGGCTAGCTTCCCCCTGCTTCCACTCTTTATGCTATGCTAAGCTAAGTCTTGGTCTCTGCCACACACTTAAAAGACAAACGACACCAATAGCAATCTTCTTATCATATTCCCAGAAAGCAAAGAGGCACATTTTGTAAAAATGTCAAACTCTTCTAAAGAAGATGTAGTATTTTCAGCTCAGACTGAGAAAGAGAAGATGAGACAGAAGAGAGGGAGGGAAAGCGATATTGCATATCAAAATGCCTAAAGTAATAATCCTTATGAGACACAAAGACGTGCACTCCCCAGTGTTTGTATGTGTGATGATGTGGCTTGGCCTTCAGCCACTTCCAACAGTTAAAGAAAGCACTTGAGAAGAGAACAGAGGCTGTCCCTTCCACTTACCTCCCCCCACCTCCCTCTCTTAGTCTCTCTCTATATAAATGCTTGGCAGTTTTACGCATGGCTGGGAGCAATTTCCCACAATGTGTAAATTAGTCAATCTCCCAAGTCAGTAAAGTGGCCTTTGATGGGGAGGACATTAATGAAGTGTACCATTAGGCCTCACATTTGTATTCTTAGGGGCTCTCCAAGCTTTTGATGTCGCAGGGCCCCATGGCTGATTATCCACATGCCAGCGCTGCATGCCTCTGTTACTTAGACGAGAGGGAGGGAGGGAAAAAGGGAGAAAGCGAGGATGCTGGACATTTAATGTTCTCTCTCTTCTCTCGCTGCCCTGCTGGACTGTCCATGCAATCCTGCTGGCCATTTGAGTTTGGCAAGAGAAAGAAAGAAAATGAGGGAAGGAGAGTAGAGAGGGTGAGCGGCCCAAGCAGTGCAGTCTAGAAGCTGGACTTCTCCCTGACACTTCAAAGCACTGTCTGGAGTAAATTGCTGTGGACTGCTTCATTCAGAGTATAAGGGCTTTCCCCTCGCAGATGACAGTTGCATGGTGACAAAGTTCAATTGGCATTGGTTGGACTGGAGAAGAGGGAGGGGGGCAGATCAAAGCGGGACCATTGTAATGGTTTTGTTCCGTGGAAAATCGCTTTTTGTCCCTAGCCTTTTCAAGCCAACTCCTGGCTCCAGTCAGAGTAAATGGGATTTTTAACTCCCTTGTGTGGGTGGAAGGGTGAGGGGAGGTGGAGGACTAGAGGGAGGAGAGATTCTTTGCCTCGGGGTAAGGAACTCACCCCCTTCCTACCCTCTGACAATGCAAGGCCAACTATGTTGATGTTATTGGGCCTTTCATGTGAACTCAGCATCATAATCTTCACAGAGAAAGTTTAGCAGAGCAATTGTGCAATTACATTTATTATAATTACCAGAACGTGATGTGGCAATGACTTATGTCCTTAAAATGCTCTGTGATGTGCTCTCATGCGCACTTGTACAGTCACACAAAAACAAATCCTTTCTGTCTTTCTTTATATTTGTCTTTCTGCCCTCTTTGTTTCACTGTCATTCTCAGTTTCACACATGACACCTCATTTAAGAACCTGGGGCGGTTCAGCATCTATCATCTGCTCAACTGCCAGCTCTAGTCAGCAGGAAATGCTGGTTGTGAATATGGTTTATTTATGTCAATATTACAGTACCACACAAATGTCTTGACCCTTTCCTCATTTCTTTATATTCTCCTAGGAAAATGGAAATAGATGCAGTGATTTATTGAAGCATGCAAATACATGGAAATATAGTATATAAGGCAAAAACAGAGTTTGTAAAATTCTAACAAGGTTGAAAGTCAATAGTTGTTATGATTTTGGTATAGTTTGAAGTAGTCTTCAGGAATAGTTCTTCAGACTTCTTGAAGGACATTCAAAGCTCTGCCTTTTGTTCCATTCTTTGTCAAACTGATCCCACACTACTTCAATAATGTTGTGATCCAGGCTCTGGGGAGGCCAATCCATGACTGATAGGTCACCCTAACCCTACCCCTAACCCAGGTATGTTTTTACTGCAGTGGCAGTGTGTTTGGGATCACTGTCATGCTGAAAAATGACACTTTCCAAATGGTACTGCATGGTGGATCAAAATCTGACAGTGCTTTTCTGCGTTCATATTTCTATAAAGTTTGACAAAAATGCAGCCTCCACTATGTTTTAAAGATGGCTGTAGACACTCACTGAGCACTGACCTCCAGCATGCATACTGATAACCAAAAATTTCAAATTTGGATTCATCACTCCATCAGACCTGTTTTTCAGTCCAGTTCCTGTGTAATTTGGCATACCTCAGCATTTTCTCCCTGTTTCCCTTCTTGTCAGCCACCACTGAGACCGTTTCTGATAAAGCTTCAGTAAACAGTAGGAGAATCAACTGAAAAACCAGCTGTATCTTTCAGGTCCTGTGTCAGGTCTTTGCTGGATTTTTCCCTATTTCTTAAGGACATGACTTTCAGATACTGTTCATCTTCTGTAGATAGTTTTTTAGGCCTGCCATTTCTTTTGTCCTCAAATTTCCTCAATTTTTTTTAAGGACATGCTGCACACAATGCCAGGATATGCCAGTTTTTTGGCTAAGAGCTCTTTGGGAATCACCTTGTTGGAGCAAAAATATCATTTTATATCTGTCAAATTTTGTTATCTTTGGCATTTTTCATATATTCAATTAAAGAAATGGGAACAAATTACGTGTTTTTGTGACAGGCTGCTAGTTGCAAAGTGCCTAAAGATACAATTTAAAATTGGTTCTTTGTTTTCTTATGTGTGAACAACACTGGTTTATCCCTTGAGTTAAGTGGCTTTTTATGCTTGAATGATTCATACCTCAGTGTTAAGTGGCTTAACAAACAACAAACATTCCTCTGAAAATGACTGAAAAAGCAGCCAATGTCCAAAGAAAAACTTTGAAAGACATTCAGAAAGCCTGGAGAACTATTGCTCAAGACCACTTTTAAAAAAAATACAAGAAAGTCTGAATATAAAGAAATGGGGTGGATTAAGGCTTTTTCCACAGTTCTGTATGTCTAGGTGTTAAAAGGTCTCTGCGAAGACTTGACAAAATTATAGCAAGACAACTTAAAAATATGTCCTACATCTAGCATTGATGTTGTTATTTGTTATATTACTTTGCCTCCTTTCTTCTCACCTATTGCAGTGTTTTTAGTCCATGCATACTAAGGAACTTCACATAAATGCTCAATAATAATTGTCCTGTTTAATTTTGTATCCAAAAAAAGCAAGAGCCTCCTCCACCCTTTCACTTCTGCATGTGGCAAAACACAGATTCACAAACCATAGCCAACATAAAATAAACTTTGTTGAAGTTATTATTTGATGTCCCTTTAATTTAACAAATCTTATTTTAATTTATTTTTTAAGAGAGACCACCATTTGGTTTTAGAACTGAAGAAGCCTTTTGGATGAAAGGTGAAACGTCTTCAAACAACTTAAAGAAGTCCAGTTGCCTTCTTTCAAACCCTTAGATTACCATGTCCTGGATGACTGAGAACCTACACAGACATATTTTTAAGAGAGACTTGGCCAGCTAATGCGCACCATTACAAAGTTAAAAAAAAATTACGTTAAAACAAAAAACGAACTACAGGTCCATAAGACAAATTTAAGAGTATCTATTGTACTTCTCCAAATCTCATATAATACTTGGGTGTGAAATATAAAAGAAGGGATTAAGCAGGGATCAGAAAATAAAAGTGCCATTTGTGCTTTCCTTAAAAAGCCAAACTGCTCTCCCTTCAGCAAAAGGAAATATTATAGTACCCTCCCCATTTTCTGTCTCCCTGATAATTTGACCATAGTCCCTAATTTACAACAATTCCCAGTTTTTGCATCTAATCTTCTCATTCCATAACAGTTCATTTGTCACACCAAGCTTCTGACTGACTCTAAACTGAGCATCAAAAGGCATGTGTGCGCGTCTGTATGTCTCCACTCACACAAGGTATGAGGACATTTTAGTAGCCAAGTGCGTCAGACAGAGCTCGAGCTTGGTCTGTGTGATTGACTGTATGAGCTGCTGGCCAAATGTCTCCATTTTTTCCCTCGAGCTCAGGGAGAAAAGTGTTATTTCTTCAAAAGCCCCATTTGAGAAACCCCGCAAGCCTGTAATTGCTAGGGAAAAGGCCGGACAACCTGCCAAGCCAAACACTTGAGAGAGAATTTGAAATATTGTAAACAGTAGAGTAACCCACTCACTGTCGAGACCTAGACCGGGGGGTGTTGGAGGGCTGCAGATGAAACATGGAGTGTGTGAAAGAGAAATGCTTTTAGATTTATAAGCAGGAGTGATGACAACAGTTCACTGTCTCCTCCGATGGTCCACAAACTCTGTTTAGCCAAAAAAAAAAGGCCTGTTTAAGACTTCTGTTTTATTTTTACCAACACGCTCAAGATGAATGCAAGATCACACCTTCTGCAAAACCTGCCATAACTTCAACAACTTTTACATTGAGGTTGTCAATTCAGCAACACCTCCCACTCAACAGTCTCGAACAGTGAATGTAGTTTATGATCACCAGTAACCTCCTTTATGTGTTGACACAATATTTTTCTTGTGCTGTCAAATAAAAGCGGGTGGATTATTTTCCTAGCGCGACCCCATTTTCCTGTCTTAATGACCCGAGCTATGCTCTCCTGGAGTAGGAACCATTAAAACCCAGTTTGGGTTCAGTGCAATTCTGCAGTTTTGTAGGCTAAAGCAGCCGCCCAGCCCCCAGCCCCCTGCACCCCCACCTCCTCTGCTCTCCTCAACTTTCCTCACTTGCTTTTTTTTTCTTACCCTCCCTTTTTAAAAACCAAAATCCCCCGACACCAATTAGAAGGTAAAAACGGAAATCTTCGACCAAACATGACATTTACAGGCTAGTGCTCAAGACTTTTGATAGTCCCCCACCCACCATACCCCCCACCCTTGCTCTCCTATGCATAATATGCAGGCGCTCACGTGGACGCAAATGGCACATGCGCACCTTGCATTAATTGTAATTCTTGAGCTTATCTAACTATTCTCAAGTTCTGCTTCAGATGTTTGGTGACCTGCAAGAAAAACTGGCTTGGTCTCTTTCATACGTTTCATGTCATGTTAGACCGCCACCCTGAGCGCCGATCTCTGCCAGTCTCCACAAAATTACATCTACATGTGTTTGTATGCCTGCACTTTAACCAGACTGGACCACAGCATTAATTAAGATGGAAACACATCATTAACTCAGACCCCCCCTACTTCCCCATCCCTCCCTAATCCTGAACTACACAGCATACACAAAACCAGTTGGGCAATTACTGATAATTAAATGAATTACAGGCAGTCTCTGCCTCGCCAGCTCTGGATGGCGGCAGCTGTGTCAGGTCGCTACAAATATTTGAACAGCACAATCCAAATATTCTCTGTGAGCTGTTTTTACTTCAGAGCAAATCATCCCCCTAGTCCGCTTTGACAGCAGCAGTCAGCGTGGCCATGTGGGCAGTGCCAGCAGGCGGCACGATACTGATGAGCTTGAGCATTAATGACGAGGTGATTAGTCAGCTTTTCCTTCCTGCGGAAGAGGCTCAGCAATTTCATCCCAATCATAGTTTGCTTTGAAAAGTTTTGGATGACTGTAAAAAAAAATTGCAGGGGCGATTAAATTGTTTTTACTCCCCCCCCCAAGATTACTATCTCATGCTCTTGGAGTCATGGTTGACAGAAAAGAGATAAAATGGACCATTTACTGCCTCCTTAGGGGGTGGGCTCAGGCAGTGAAAGAGAGAAAGAGAGAGAGACACTACAGGCCTGGGGAACAGAAAACTCTGCTTCTCCTTTTCATTGCTTTTATGGGTTAATACCACTCACAACGGTATTGACCTTTTTTCAAATCTTCTATTGCCTTTGCACTTTTGTCCCTCCAAAAAATAATTTTGTAGACCCAAGGAGACAAGTAGACACATGGTAATGTCTCTGCAATAGCAGGCACCGCCTTACTTTGTTGTTTTCTTTAAATGCTATTTACAACATAAGAGATTCATGGGAGTTTAAAAATGCAGTCATTTATGTTTCGACATGAGTAACAAGTCATGCAATGTTAAGATTTCCTTGAGACTATGCCAGCATAAGCAACCTTTTACTTTCCCACCAGGTTTCGTGTGGCATCATTAAATGTGTCTGATGTGGAGCAGTGGGGTAGAGAGAAGGGGGAGTTTATCAGATGCAGATTTGGTGGTATAGGCAACCACAGTTGGGAGTGGCCACAAATGTCTCTGTGTGGTTTTGATAAAGATAGATTTATGCTCTTCCACTATTTATTGGTCTGGGCCATTGTGACGATGCCTACTTAGACCTGCCGCCACCTCTGTCTCGACAAGCTGGGAGGAAGGCGGTTATCGTTACACACCCCTACCCTCACACATCCACCTCTGCCACTCTGTCACCCCCACCATCATGCCAACTGGAGAACAAACACTGATTGACGGGTGCCTAGATGAGCTGTCACTTGCATATAGTGACCTGACTGATAAAGTAGTTTTCATAAAGAGGTAAAGATGTGACAGCTGCGAAGAGGATTTCTCCGGGGAGTCTTTGTTGGTTGGACCACTGTCTTTTTCAGAGGTTATCAGATCAAACACAGACATTAATATCAGGGTTAGTCATGAAGGCCTAAATTGACATTAAAAGTCATGATGTTATAAAGGAAAATGAAACCTCAGGCGTAGCATGGCTCTTCCTTTTGGATTAGAGGGAAGAAATGCTGATTTAAGGAAGCAGCTAAACATATTTCTAGCAATTATTAGACACACTGATTAAAATCAAACAAACTTAATTTAATTTCATCTAATTGACCACTAATATAAAACTAGATTAATGTCATTCTGAAACAAATACAGTGTATTCACGCTCTAAATAACAACATGTAGCAGTCCTTAATACTGGTTACTTGCTCAGCGGAAGCTCCTTCCACCACAGACTGACATGTGTTGCAGATAGTCCACAGAGGCTTCATTCGGAAGAGCGAGAGCGCAGAGAGCAGGAGGGGGAAGCAGTGCGTTGCTGTGCTTGTCCCCCCTGGCTTATTGAATTACCTAAATGAGCAGTGGAGACCAGGCTGGGGCTCTTAGTCTTTTGAAGTTTACAAATCATCCTGACTGCTCTGGGCCTTGGG
>VUQS01023148.1:0-13405 GCA_015108495.1 Heterochromis multidens | reverse complement strand
AAAAACCAACAAAAAAAAAGAAAAAAAAAAAAAAAAAAAATTAAAAAAAAAAAAAAAAAAAAAAAAAAAAAAAAAAAAAAAAAAAAAAAAAAAAAAAAAGTGGAATAAACTGGGAATGCTGGTGTGCAAGATGTGCAAATAACGAACAATTACCTCAAAATTAAAGTAAGTGTAAATGTACTTGCACATTTGTGTGTGTGTGTGTGTGCACGTGTGTGTGTGTGAAATTGGAGCTCATATAAGTAGCTGAAAAAAATAACATACAGTCTTGGTAAAAAAAAAATATAATGCAATATTTGATTTACTGACCTGAAATTTAAAAAAAATATGATCACATCATGGGTGTCTTTTTGTTGTTTACATTGAAAATACTTTCAAAAAACAGCTCTGACATTAATAATATGAAGCTTTTATTAATGCTTGTGTAGCATTTACATGGGTGACAAATTGAAGGAAAAAACTCTCGACCCCTACAGTGGGGATATTGTGGCTCTGTTATGCTGTGTTGGGCATTTTGTAGGGCTAGTTTAAGTCTACTTGTCCTCTTAACAGTGAAAGTCACTGCAAAAGTACAACTGTAATATACTTTTATCCTCTGATGAAACATGTCTCTCCTGGTGGGAGTGGCCTCTTCCTGGATGACAGTGGGAAAGAGTCACTGAATGACCATGAGGATGATATGCTATAGCTTTCATAGTCACCAGACTTCAGCCCAATTGAATACCTACCAAGGGAGAATTTGGATTGACCCTGTTAGACAGTGCTCTCCTCTGCCATCATCAAAACAAAAAGGAGTATTTTTGGATGTTCCAGCACTTCAGTAAAGTTCAAGAGACTTGCACAATCAGTGCCAAGGTGCATTAAAGTTCTTCTGGATCACCCATCTGTGTATTCCTTTTGAAAAGGCTACACTTAAACTTTAACATAAAGGAAAAAAATGTATCAGACTGACACAGTGTGTAATAGCCACTGTTGAATATTTACAGGTTTTTGATTAATAGTTTTTATGAATGATCATACTGATCCTTGTCCTTGAATCCTACTTCTCCTACTGTCTTTCTCTCCTGAGGCTGTTTGAGGAACTTCTCAGGAGGTAAAGGATCTCCAGTGAGTGACCTCACCCATGGCATTGGAGGGGAATTACAGGGCTTAGTTCTCTCAACTTGACCCCGCTCCTAATTACTTGTCGAATAAGTCTTTTTGCTCCTAGTGCAGTGTTGTCCTAACCTCCACTTGTCTGCTGTGTGTCCAAACATGGAGAAAGAAAAACACGTTCCAGGGGGCTTAGCCTCCACGCCACATTCTCACAGAGTCAAACGCCCCACCACTGGCTCTCAGGGACCCACACAGGTTAGACTGAGCACTTCTACTTACCTCTTTGTGGATGAATGACTGGTGAGAAACATACAGGCATAATGTGACCTATGCCTAATGTTTTTGCATTTTTGTAAGTCATAAATGTAGGAAATGAGTAATAGGATGCAACCTTGAGCTAATTTGTCTTCATCATGTCATATTGTCTCAGACATCTTTAAACTTTTTTGGCAACTTCCCCTGTAATTATGGTTTCTTCAAAGACAATGATCAGTGCAACAACTTTGTGTATAATACACACTAATGATGGATAATAACACTGTTACACAGAGAGACAGGACTCATCCTAGCCAAGTACTTCTGATGTGACTCTCCGCTCAGCAGGAATGTGTTGCATTTCTGTCCCTCTAAAGAAGCATTTATAACAGTGATGGTTGACTGAGAAACACATCCACTGTCTTCTTTTAGCAGTGAGTCACACACCACTTTCCCCTTAATTTCAAACACAAACATGCAGCAAATATAATTATACAAAGCAGAGGACAGTAATCATTTTTACCAGCAGTGAAAATTAAAAAGTTAAAGTACAACATCCTCTTAGTTTAGTTACTGATCATATCTGCTCATTTCACCCTGGGAAAGCACTTTCTGAGATTACCAAACTTTGAATCATAACTCCAAACAGGGATTATCAGACTCAGAGATTAGCTTTAAAATGAGAGTTCTCCAAACTCTTTAAGGTATGTCATCAATTTTGTCTAAATACTGAGCGATAAGGGACTTCAGTGGAAAAAGACAATCCTCCAGGGACCAAATAAGTTAAAGGGGGTGAGTTTATTCCATTATTGTCTAATAGCTTCCATAACCATCACCCTTTACCCCCAATAAAGTCTCATTGCCCTGAGGATTGGGTCTGGATTACATGGTAGCTCTGCTAATAATGTCAAACACATGAAGAGACCTGACCCTGAAACTCACCCATCACTATGGCAAGCAGGAGGCTACATTTTAACCAGAGTGTATCATACTGTGGTAATGGAGATAAACATAATATAAGGATGCAGCTCTCCAGGTTCTTAAAAAGTATTCTGTGTCTGTAGTATATTATGTGCAGTATGTGAAACGTTTATTTACAGCATGTAAATACAGTATTCGGTTTTACAGCCTTGTCCTGTGGTGAAACAGACATGATAAAATGAAAGAAAGAAAGCGCAACCTGAACAGCCTCTGCCTTTTCTTGAATGTGTGTGTGTGCATACCTCAGTTTGTAGGCTGCAGCACTGTATGTTTCCCCCCAGGGCTGCATTGAGAGGCTGGTGCCAGAAAGTCTCACCTAGTCAGGTTAGCCTGGGAACATACTCATACTACAGGCGTTTCTTCCCCTCTCTCTCTCTCTCTCTCTCTCTTTCTTTCTTTCTCACTATCTCTTTCATACACACACAGTCACACTCACATTTTCACATGCATGCACACAATGCTACCCACATCATAAGCTAATGAGCCATTATATTGTCATTAGTGTTTTATTTGCACCACCCTGTCTCTCAGCAATCTGTCATACTCTTCACATGGTGATGACTCAGAAACTAAACAGTTGTTGCGGATTTCAGCGTGCGGGTTTCCATTCCTGCGTGCACACACACTCACGCTTTTGTGCAGGTTTGCATTCTGCGTGTGCATCGTCCTGATTGAGCGCTTCTGTCTTTTTTTCTGTTTTTGCGTGCTTTTGACAAGTAATTCATTTCCGCACGTCAAAAACAGACAAACTCTGAATCCATCTTGATATCCACTGTGAATCTTGATCACAACGATGTTTCCCGCGGGGGCCTCAGAAAGTGCGTGTGATTTAAGTAGACTTGAAATTTGTTTGGGGGAATGTCTGCAGCATAAAGCATGTGTTTATGTATGTAGCAAGTCATTATCTTTGCATCTTGATTAGATTTTCCAACATTTCTCATGTTTGTACACCTAAAATAGAGAGCGTGATGGCGGGACCACCCAAACAGGGTGATCACACATGTAAAATAAGAAAAGGGATGCTCATTGTGAGGCAGACAGTCTGCCATGTTCTCTTTGCGTGGTCTTGGTGTGCATTTGTTTTGTCCAAAAAAATCCATACAGAGAAAATGCGACTGACTGTGAATAAAGCAAAAGATTGATGGAGAACTTGTGTCTCATTTGTTCCATTAAATTATTTACCTTTTCACATGCAAGAGTTGATAATGAGGCAACAGATTTGAACATCTGTCAAAATCTTCTCCTGCCTGCTACTGTTGCATTAATTATCTCATCATGCCGCAGGTGTTTATTTCCAAATGATCCCACATTTATAAAATGTGATTCTGTAAGTTAATACTCTTGTCAAAACAAACTGATGAAACCGCAACGTGGAGCAGAGTGATTGCTGTTGCACCTAGAAGGGAGAGCACAGAGAGGCGAGCATGCTACGAGCAGACGGGCTCTCCCCAGTGTTCACCCTGAGAAATGCAGCTTTTTCCTGCATGGTGTTTGCAAGTGTATTCAGTATAGCTTCGGCTTCCTCCACATGCCAAACACACACATTCATCGTTGCCAATCATCACAGCTAAAAAAACTTTACATGCAAGACTAACTTTACATTTTTTAGCTGTTAAACTGATATATAATGCACAACAGCATGCACTGGTTTATATCAAGCATTGGAAAGCATTAAAAAAAAAGCTCAGAATTGCAATGCATTAAAAAAGTATAGCATGCATGAAGAATTTAGCATGGCTGAGCTAAATTTGGCAATAAACTGGAAAACATTAAAAACTTTGTGTAACGTTTTTAACATCTAATAAAAAAAAATGTTGCTTTTGAGATAACCTGTTTGAACTCAGTCACAGAACTAATAAAACATTAGTACTGAAAAATAATTGTAATTTTTTTTTAATGACACATTTGTTGATAATTGCTGAGAGCTGATTTTAATCCTGCGATTATGGTGTCATGGGTAACCATCCAGAGTTGTTATGGAGTGACTCAGCATTGAGCAACGAGGTAAAAGGGCCTCTTTCATGCCAAAGAGGCGCTCTATGCGATGTTACTCAGTGCTGCTTTTGTGACAATAGTAAAGCAATAATTATGAGACCCACTCTGTATTTTCATCATTAAACTGCAGCTGTGATGGATGTGGCTGTTTCAGGATTTGTGTTTAGCCTTTAATTACCTTTGAGTGATTGCTTTCCTTGCACAAAGCACAATGCTGTTAGGAAGACATAATTAAACACCAATTCTAATTGCAAAACAGAAAAAAAGAGAACATGGAAATCTGTGCCTGCCTTGAAAGGTTCATTAAGTAGTATCAGCTTGTATAACAAATCCCAGGAAGCACTTATGAATATAGTATATATTTAGCTCCATTCAAATCTGGCTTGGATTGCATAGCCTGCACCCCTGTGAGTCAGAGTTTCAGCATTACCTGAAGAAAACTTGGCACAGCCACTGAGTGAGCGATGGAAAATTAAAAAGCCCAGTTAGTGCCTATGGGTGAGAAACAATTATGGGTTTGTGTTCATTACAATGGTGTACAAAGGGAATGAAAATTCCTAAGCTAAATGTTCTACCATCAAAATGCCAAGAGTAAAATGAATGTAATTAAGCCCACAAATACCTCCGGCTTTTGTAACAAAGCTGTTTTACTGCCTTCAGCAGCATGCGAGTACTTTGCTTAGCACTAAGTAGTCAGTACAAGCGCACTGGCGGGGAATGACTCCTGAATCATTCATGCATGATGCAACATGTCATTGTGTCCTGTGGTGTATTTGTTTAAAAACTCTGAAATTTTGTTAATTTGTTTAATATAATAAATTTAAGTCTCCATAAACAGAGGATTTGTGTTTACACAGCTCTTCCATTACACAGCAGGGTTGTGTCCCTCTTTAAAAATCACAGTTTCCTGCAATATCCTTCACCATCACTTTCTCTCTGAACAGAATATTGAAAAAAATAGTTAACATCACATTGCTACACTAAGGAAGAAGGTGTTATAGAATAATTACCTAGTTAGATGTAAGAGGATCCAAGAACCTGACACAGCTCTAATCCCAAATTGCACCGACTCCTGGGAACCAAGCAGCTGAGACTACTGCTAAATCAAACTTAAACAGGGAGTTTAACATGTGTTTCTTTGTGCGCTTGGGCACATACATTGCTATGACCTACCCCTGTCATAGACAGTTAAAGCTATGGGATCTGTGTTTTTGCTGTGCAGCAAAAAGTTTGTCAGTGAATCCTATTATTTGTTACTCACAAGAATAGCTGTAAACTGTCATGGGTTTCAGGCTTACTGGAATATTGGCCTACTATTTTCTACAGAAAGAAAAAGCATACAACAAAGCATATTTATGATCTACAAACTAGAAATACATCATTTTAATTGATAAGGCTAAAAATTTTATTTAAGTGTTCTTCCTTATAAAAACAGTTTGGAAGATCAGGTATGGTGTGCTGGTAGCAGCTAAACCTCAACAGTCATACCCTTTTCAGTATGTAGTCACTCTGTAGATTTTTGTTTCTCTCACTACTTCTACTTGACTTGAGTGATTTATCTGACACCTCTTAAAGGTGCAATATGTAATAATTTTAGTTTAAAGCGTTCACCAATCAACTCAACTTGGCTTCAGAATGTTAAGACATCTATGTATTGTGTTGCTGAGACATGCTTTTGAAGTTAGCATGCTAACCTAGTGTCCAGGAGGACAGAAACAAAAGGATAACAATCCAAGAACATGAATTAATAGATTAAATGCTGTACTTCACAAACTGCACTGCGTTGTATGAGTTGAAAGGTCTGTGTAGAATTGTATGGGCCTGCACTACCTCTTCCTATCTTATTCAATTTGAACAGAAAGTTTGAACTGATTCTGAACACTACTAAGTGTTGTTTTTATATATAAATACTCAGCTTGCCGTGTAAATTTATAATAGATGTGTTTTGGGTAAATTACTGATACAATTTCTAATACCCAGCCTTATTATATTTATAGATTTTATAGATTTATAGGTTATTATTTTTGGTTCCTGTAATGTTCCCTCAGTTCTCCTGATCAGCAGTCCATAGACTTACTTCCACTTACACAGAGCATCCATGCCTTTATGTAGTTCAGATTGCAGGCCTTATGATGAACACCATTTATGCTCACACAAAATGTACTTTCAGCTGCTCGCTTGTTTCCCAAGGAGTCACCACAGTGGATGGATCCACGTTTGACATGTAGACCAGTTGCCATTTCTGATGTAACTATCGAGGCTTGGGAGTAGGACTACTGTAGCATGTGAACCCCTGAGGCTGGGTTTGTGTCTTGTCCTGGTTGGGCATCTTTTATGTGTAATCCAAACTCACTAACCAATACACCAAGAAGCCACTATTTATGCTCCTCAAATCAAATCTTCTCAATCCTGTTGAATATACGATGGGCAACAAACAAGAGGTTATCAAAAATGAAGCAAAAACAGTTCACATTAGTGTCGCATTAAATTGCTATTAGCAAGTAAGAAAGTTTGAGTGGTTAACCACTGTTTGTTATGTAACAATAGCTTGTACTGGTAATGGTAGCTAGTGGTATAATGCCACTGAAAGTTTGCTAAGTTCCGTGTTTTGTTGGAACATAGTTCAGTCCTGTAAGTTTAGCTGTAGGAGACTACCAGTAAGATCATTATATGAGTACCTATCACAATGAGTCAATTTGGATTGCTGTGGTCATTTTCATGCTCCTTTGGTCTTGCTAGAAACTGAACTAAGCAAGCTACAAGGTCAAGCATTGGCTAAGACTGCCCGTGAAGATTACAAGATTGCAGGGTTAATCATGACTGGCAGTAGGGTGAACAACAACTTTCTGATAATATGCCGGCCCCAGGTTTTAATTAAATTTTTAATACCTGCAAAGCTTCCCTCTGACGTCTCAAAAAGTCCCTGTTTAAATGAGGAATGTGTCACAAGAAAAGTCATCTTCATTCTTTTCTGTTGTTCTGTTAAGATTAAGATGTATTATCTAAAGCTGAACTACTCCTTGCATTATGGTTTAATAAGACAAAAATAAAAATCATTACATCCTTAAATGAATGAATGGATGACTTAAGAAATCTAACATAGCAGATTGAAAGGGAATATACGCTACAAAAATTCTAAAACATGCAGTTTGTTATGTCGGTTTGCAATGAAAATAAAGTGTTATTGTTGCATCCATATAACTCTAGGTTGTGTAAACACTGTGAAAAAAGTGACTCAAAAGTGAAAATCCTAATGCTAAGTAGTGTGAGTTTGGGTACATGTGTGGGCTTGTTGGTTTAGTATGAGTGTGTACTTGTGAGTGAAAATTACAGAACATTTTGTATTTCTCTGACATGGAATATTAATAAGCAAATTTTAGACCTGAAGTAATAGTGAAGAAAACCACTTGTGAGTTTAAGAGGAGCAATCAAACTCTCTAAAGCGGCAATATGGGCATGTGGACTTTGTTATTCCATCAAACCCGCACTTCTGCATACCCTTATATCTGAGGTCTACATTTCCTCCAATTGAAAACATCTTCATTGAGATACATAAACAGATTTAAAAGTTATATTTTGCTCTACATTTTAGGTCCTGCCTGAGATCTGATTTTCCTTTCTTTGATGTTATGTTCATATTCTTCCCTTTTCCCTGGCAGACATATGTCCCTCATTACATCACGTCATGCCAGCGAACAATCAGTTTGTCAAAACACATCTCTGGCCGCAGAGAGAAGGGATGAGAAGGCTAGTGAGTGGAAGAATGGCTGACAACAAAAGGGACTGTCAAGGGAATTATTTAAGCAGTAACAGATAGCTGCTCTTAGCACCACACGGCCAGCAGCTCTGGGGCCTTCCCCTTAGCACCTTCTCTTCGATGTATGCACTGGGTCGCTCTGCAACCAGTTTGGGACGGCTCATTGAGTGACAGCTTCAATAAGAGTAATTACAGTGGGCTGCGGGGCCCAGTTATGTTGTCTGGCGACTCCACCCATTCTGGAGCCAGAGTAACTGTGTTAACTATGGTGTTAGACCAAAGTAGGCATCAGTCAGCCGCTGCTGGACCTCACAGTAGCAAACACAGACACAAGCACAGAGGATTACACACAGGGTCAGAGAACAAGAGCACATGCTTTTATTAAAGCATAACTGAGACAAAGTATTTCTGCATAAACACACTTACTCACACAAGGTGTTTTCCCTTACAAGTATGTTCATTTGTGAATGACTGAAGTAACTTTATAATAATAGTGGAAGTGTGCATTATTATACCAGCAGTTGTAGTAGAATTTAGCGAAAAACATTTACTAAAATCCTGTACTAAAGTAAAAATGTGAATTATGTGTACTTTCCTTGATTATTTATGATTCATGTTACTTTATTCTTCTACTTCACTGAGAGAAATGGATACAGTTTTACAGCATTTCTTGTCTTTGATTTCATCCTGAGAGCTTCAGAGAGGTTAGGCATGTGTGCATGTGTGCTAGTCAGGCCAAACTAAAGACTAAAGAATGTCAAGATGTTGATATGTGCTATCTGAATGTCAAGGTTTTGCATTTTTAAATTGTTTTTGTTACAAAGTTTGAGAAATCTTTACGGTCCTCTTCATAGACTTCATTGATTTGATGACAAATCTTGTGACATTTTTAGAGTCTGACATTTTTCAAAATCAAAGAAAAAAAAACTCCATTGGCTCCCCTAGTCATAATCAACAGCCAAACTGCTTTAGTTCCCATTAATTGTGAATCAGATGCAGTCTTGCCCATTTATATAAGAAACTCAGCTTAATGATGGTCATTAAGGGATATTGTAGTTCATTATGGTGTGTTTTAATTATTGTGTTTTCATCACAATCAAGGTGCCAGCAGGTCTTTTCATTCATCACTACATAGAGTTTTGTTTCAATCAAAGTCCTGATTTCAGACCACCTGAAACAAAGTTTTCTTTCAACTCTTTACTCCCATCCATGAAAGATATTTGTATATTAGGATATAATCTAACCTGGGATGTAACACATAGACATTGGTCAGCCAACTTGGCAACCCAGCCTGTAGAATAATGTGTTTGGGAAGCAGGTTGGTGTGGGAGGCTCATTCCACAGTGGAGCCAGAAGTGTTTAGAGACCTGTTGTGTCTGGAGTCTATGAGGTCACTTTAATATCAGCCCAAGGTCTTAAATCTGCCCCCATGTCGCTTCAGCAATTACACGAGGATCCCTCTCATCCTTCTTCCTCCCTCCCTCTACTGGTCTTCTTCATCACGTTGCTCCTGTCTGCCACTGTGGCCTCTAGCATTCCCCTGCTTTCATTTTGTTCTGTACTTCTACCATTTATATTATTTAACATTAAGCATAAATGATGCTGTGTACAGCGTAAGACCTTTCTGCACAATACCATTACTCACCACGCCTCCTAACATTTCACTGTTACAGTTGCTCATGAGATTTAAGTGAGAGCCGTTAACCCGTCATCAGCCTAACTCAGTGTTTACTCTATCACTGATCTGCCACTAAACCAAGTTCCTGTCTGTGTATTCGTGTTTGAAAGCCATCCCCATGAGCTTGCGTGTGGACAATAATGCTTTTAGGGGATTGGGTCATGTGTTGGGCCTTTTAACTTCAGTCAGTGCTGCATCCTGATATCCTGGTGTGACTGGTTTGAGGGGGTAATTCACTCCACCAGAAACACAGGCTTTTTAGAGGTTCCACATGTGCCCTGGCACCAGACAGAAGAGAGGCTGGTAGGTTCCATTAATTGAGGCAACATTCCTGTAGCATTGTCAGGGGGTTTTATTGGTATTAGCTTTGCCTGCAGGCTGTCATTATGCCTCATTTAGAGCCTGTGTGGCTGTCAGGCTGTAACTGTTTGAGAATATATTTAACCACTAACAAGCTAATCATCAAATCAATAAAGGCAGTTTGAATACATGGACTAATTGATCCAATCAGCCAAACTTAAAACAAACCAATAAAAATAGCGACATCTCTCTTAAAATTATGTGAGTCTTGCCCCAAATAAAGAGCAAATAGTTTGAAATCATCTCAGTCTTTGGGAAAGAGAATTTGGAACCATACTGTGTCTTCCTAATGTGTTGTTTTCATAGAGGTGGTATGACAACATATTTGCAGGGTTCCCTTGTCAAACATCCCAGAAGAAATGTCAAATGCTCCTTTAATCCAGACAGCTTACAGGGTGGATTCGCTGGAGCAAACACCCTAATAACAGTAAATCCACAATAATTGACATGTCCAAATTACTTTCAAAACTTGACTCTCTTTTTTTCCCTGACAGAGACTTTTACACAAACCAAGATGATTCAGCAGGTTGAAAATGAAAAGCAGATTGATTACTCCAGCAGGCATTAACTCCACCTATGGTTTGATCTTCTCAGGTCAGACAGGATTTCTGACACAGTCCTGCTTCTGACTGGTTTGATTCAAGCTTGTCGACAAGGTCAGTGGTAACTTGCTGAGAGCGTGTCATGACTGACTACAAAGTGCTCCTGACTCATCTGTGCAATCATTTGTCAGCATGTCATGTTGCAAGAATGTGCGTTTGTTTTGTAAAAGTCCCCAAAATCATTAAGACTTCAGTCATATTTGAATGTTTTTTGTGGGCAAACAAAAGTGTATTTCTCTAATCCTCCACTTTTATCCTAACAAGTGTCTTTTAGACTTGCTGAACTGAGTGCAATTTCTTAAGAATTTTAATTTCTTGCTTGATTAAAAACTGGATCTGCAGTTTAGACATACTGAAACTCATCTTTTACTTTTTTATTTTCTCAGTGCTAGGATTTGCCTTTTAACCAGCTCCATGTGACTATTAGTGGTGCTTATTGTGATCGTCTGGACATGATTTGTTTGCACCCATAAAAGTGCACAGGAATTGCTTGTTTTTAATGGCCATGTTATCCACCATGGAAGCATGAAATTTAATGTCTTTTTTCCATTGAAATCTCCAAAATCAGCACAGGATGGCATAATGAAACCAAATTAAAAATATTCATTGTTGTTTCAGTCTGTGAGTAAAGATTTGACTTTGACTTTGACATTTATTGATGTTCAGACTGCATGCAAGCTGTTGGTTTATTTATTAGTGCAGATATTTAAAGCCATGAAATCCTAAGTCATTATGACTTAGTCAGAGGATGACCACAGCAGGCACCATGCTGTAAGTGGCTGCTAATTCACATTTTACCAGTGTGTGAGTGAGCTCAGGCTCCCTGCTTGCCCGGTGGTTAGCTGTCTCTCTGCATGGAGCTGAGATGTGAAGAGTGAACGAAAAGCGCTGCTGCCATTCGACTGCAAATCAAATACACATCAGGCGGCGAAGGGGTGACAAACAGTCAAAACAGAACCTGATCTCAGGGGCAATTACCAGTGTTTGCTTAATCTTTGGAACGTGCTGTTGAAAAGCAGGGTCAGTTACACTGCTTGGCTCTCCCTTTTTAGCCAGGGTGGTAATAGGAATTATTAGTCATTAGGACTTCACAGTTTGGTGTTTGGAGATGTGGGGGTAAGGGTGGGGAGGGGAGTCTGGTTTGTCCCCTTCATCAAGTAGACAGAAGAGATGAGGCTGTTTACTGTGTGCATGTGAGAACAAAAAAAGGGGCTAAATAAAAGGATCAAATCTTTCTAATATGATCGTAGTAAAGATTAAATCAGAAGCTGATAATAAACAGAAAACTGGGCTCTTAGGCTTGAGCAGTGCTTGGTACGGCCTTTTGACATTGACTGTCTTTCACCATTTTTCATCGCTGACCCGCTGGCAGTAGTTTCCCAATGATTCTGTTACCTGTTTGTTACCTCAGCATCAATTAAAGCTATTTGAAACCTCAACTCCCCACAGGCTCCTTCCACTATACAATTTAAGTGGCGTGAGACCTGGATTGCTTCACACTAATTCCATACCGCAATTAAATGACAGTGTCAGAGGCCCTTGAGGGCTGTGTGAATAGCTTTATAAGACACAACGATAATTACCAGAAAAGGTAATTGCAACTAATTCCACCCAGCCCTCAGGATATTACATGGTAATCAGAGCTAAGGAGTTCTCACACAAAAAATATGTGAATACCTGAGCTTTCACTGAAGTTTATTTCAATTTCTGTTTAAGATGTCAAAGAAAATGTCACATGGATATGTTATCCAGTGAATAGGATTTTAGTCCACAAACATATGCCTTGCAACAAAACGTCAATTTATCTGAATTTGATTTTGAAATCACCCAAAATACATTTCATTACAGGAAAATAATTATATAAATTATGAAATGTGCAAAAATCTGTAACCAGAAATTAAAATTAATGAGTACAATTGACAGCTTGTGTAATAATGTTCTTGGTTATATCTGTTTTCTCCTTTATGTAGCTTATAGTGAGCTTGGCTAATGCTACAACCACAATAGGGAAAACAGTGGTTGGAGACTGGAGCGTGACCAAAATCATTGCAACTGTGTGGAATGAACTTGTGATCTTGTTGCCTTTGAAGACAGGACCAGGTCTGCGACCCCATTGCAATTGAATGAGGTCAAGTTGGAAATTATATGCAATCTGTGATAATACAGAGAGGAAGTGTAATAAATTGGTGAAATCACAAATCTGTTGTTGTTTATATAAACAGAAATTCACAATGAACAGAAATTCACATTAACTTCTTACATTCACATTCAGAGTCCAATCAGAACCTCAGATCAGAGACTAACCTTGCTTTTGTACAGGAATATAACCAGAATACAACCAGCTGGCAACCAGTTGAGTCATTCAATTCAATTTAATTTTATTTATGTAGCGCCAAGTCACAACAACAGTCGCCTCAAGGCGCTTTATATTGTAAGGTAAAAACCCTACAATAATACAGAGAAAAAACCCCAACAATCAAACGACCCCCTATGAGCAAGCACTTGGCAACAGTGGGAAGGAAAAACTCCCTTTTAACAGGAAGAAACCTCCGGCGGAACCAGGCTCAGGGAGGGGCAGCCATCCGCCGCGACCGGTTGGGAGTGAGGGGAGAAAGACATGCTGTGGAAGAGAACCAGAGATTAATAATAGCTCATTAAATGCAGAGAGGTGTAAAAACACAA
>VUQS01023146.1:23196-33458 GCA_015108495.1 Heterochromis multidens | reverse complement strand
AAATTGCAAAGGCTTTGCAACTCTCATCATCTACAGTGCATAACATCATCAAAAGATTCAGAGAAACTGGAGATATCTCTGTGTGTAAGGGACAAGGCCGAAGACCTTTATTGGATGCCCGTGGTCTTCGGGCCCTCAGACGACACTGCATCACTCATCTGCATGATTGTGTCAGTGACATTACTAAATGTCCAAATTTGACATTCTTGTTGGTAATCATGGACGCTGCGTCCTCCGGGCTAAAGAGGAGGGTGACCTTCCAGCTTGTTATCAGCATTCAGTTCAAAAGCCAGCATCTCTGATGGTATGGAGGTGTATAAGTACATACGGTATGGGCAGCTTGAATGTTTTGGAAGGAACTATGAATGCTGAAAGATATATAAAGGTTTTAGAGAAACATATGCTCATATTACAACAGCATGGCTTCATCAGAGAAAAGTCTGGGTGCTGAATTGGCCTGCCTGCAGTCCAGATCTTTCACCTATAGAGAACATTTGGCACATCATTAAACGGAAAATACGTCAAAGATGACCAGGAACTCTTTAGCAGCTGGAAACCTATATCAGGCAAGAATGGGACCAAATTCCAACACCAAAACTCCAGAAACTCATAACCTCGATGCCCAGATGTCTTCAGACTGTTTTGAAAAGAAGAGGAGATGCTACACCGTGGTAAACATGCTCCTGTCCTAACTATTTTGAGACCTGTAGTAAGCATCAAATTTGAAATGAGCTCATTTTGTGCATAAAATTGTAAAATTTCTCAGTTTCAACATTTGTTTTGTTATCTATGTTCTTTTAAAATATTGGCTCATGTGATTTGGAAGTCCTCATGTTTTCGTTTTGTTCAAATTTAAAGAACGTCCCAACTTTTCCGGAATTCGGGTTGTATGTTACCCTCATGTACAGAGAGAAATACATTTTTCTGTGTATGTTGACCTTTCATCCACATGCAGACACTTTTATTTCACTAAAATCTGGCATTTTGGAAGACTCCTTATAGAGTGAAGAAGCACTGATGTGTGGATGAACAGTGAAGTATTTTTGACACACAAAAGAGGACATCAATGCTGACATCAACTCTCAGTAAGTTATCATGTGTTTTTGTGCTTGCAGACATTTTACTTGAATAGAAAGGAGAATGATTTATTAGATAAAATGTTCAGCTAGTTGACAGATTTTTTTTTGCGCTTGTTCTTTCACTCACTCATTTCTTGTCATTCCTCACTCTGACATAAACTGAGGTATACCATGAGTGTCTACCAAAGGAGGCATCAGCAGGAAGGAAACATCTCTGTCACCTCCATCCACACTGATGAAGAGACACATAATGATAACAGCCCTTTAGCTGCAACGGGTTCGCTTGACAAAGCTTAAAGCAACTGAAAGCTTGCCTGCTGTTAATATAACTGACCAAGTTTCAGCCACTGGCTGGAGAAGTGCACAAAGGAGGTCACTGAAAAGAATCAGAAGATTTCTCAGCAAGGTGTTTAAGATATATGTGCTGCTGTGACTGTACATGTTGAAAAAGTCAATGTGTGACCAACCAAATAACTGGTGGAGTTGTAGCAGTGGTCAAAGTAGCAAAAGGAGTAGCTGGTGGTTTTACTCCTTCTACTGAAGTGACTATCCTTAGTATCAAGACCCTAGTACAAAAATAAGTGTTGTCATAAAACAATCACTTCAGAGAGAATAAAATCAATATTTTATTTTAATATTAACAACAAAAATGAGCTAATGGGTGAATAAAGCCATTTTTACACAGACATTTCTAGGTGCAAGTGACACATGTGTTACATGTAAGAAAAAGTGTGGAAAATATCCTGACATGATGTGGTGGAACGGGAGCTGTGTGATATTATCATGTCAACATGGACCAAAATCTCTGAGAAATGTTTCCAGCACCTTGTTGAATCTATGCCATAAAGAATTAAGGCTGTTCCGAAGGCAAAAGGAGGTCCAACCTGGTACCGGTAAGGTGTACCTAACAAAGTGGCCAGTGACTGTAATATTAAGTTGTATATAAATGCTGAAGGTTGTAACATGCTCTCACCTCCACAAGCACTGTAATCCATCAATCTTCTTTTGAAACTGATTACTGCCAATTCAGAAACACTGGAGACTGCTGACACCAAACATTGCTTTTATGTCATCAGACCGGACCACTCTTTTGGCAAAACAACTGTGTGAAGCTGAGCATTTAGAGCAACATGAAGCCTGAGGTTTTGCTCACAGGGATTTCTTAAGTGGTGGTTAATATGTCTATCCAACATTGTAACAAATAAAATACATGTTTTTGAGTGAGTATCACAAAATTAGCAAAATTTAAGATCATTTATGTAAAATATTATGTTTGGCAATTGTTAGTTATGCAGTGATAGATGTGCATAAAAAAAGAGACAAATTGTTTTAATAACACATTTCAGTTGTATAGGATCAGACAATCAAAATATAAAATCATGATTTACATCAGAAGTATTTCAAATTTAACAAACTTAAATGTTTTAGATCAAACAAATTTTAATATTAGACAAAGATAACCCAAGCAAATACAAAGTACAGTTTTTAAATTATATAAAATTTTTAAGGGAAAAACATTATCCAACCCTACCTGTCCTGTGTTAAAAAGTAACTGCCCCCAAAACCTAATAACTGGTTGTGCCACCCTTGGTAGCACAAACTACAATCAAGCTTTTGTGATAACTTGCATTTCACATCACTGTTGAAAAATTTTGGCCAACTCCTCTTTGAAGAATTGTTTTAATTCAGCCACATTGGACTTCAGGAGGAGCTCCTCTCCATTGCCCCCCTCACCTTATTCAACAGCACTGTGTCTGCTTTGGAAACCTTCAGGTTTCTGGGTTCCACAACCTCCCAGGATCTGAAGTGGTCATCCAAAATAGACACAATCATCAAAAAGGCCGAGCAGAGGATGTAATTCCTGCGCCAGCTCAGGAAGTTCAACCTGCCTCAGGAGCTGCTGATCCATTTCTACACTGCAGTAATCTAGTGTCTTCTCTGCTCATCCATCACTGTATGTTTTGAATCAGCCACCAAACTGAACAAGAACAGACTACAACAGACAGTGAGGACTGCAGAAAAAATCATTGGTGCAGACTTGCCCTTGATTCAGGATTTGTACAAATCCAGAATGAAGAAACAAGCAGGCAACATCACTGCAAACCCATCACACCCTGGACACACCATGAATTCTGGTAGAGAGCAGAATTCATGGTTCCATCAATTACAGCAAGTCGTCCAGGTCCTGAAGCAGCAAAGCAGCCCCAGACCATCACACTACCACCACCATGTTTGACTGTTGATATGATGTTCTTTTTATGAAATGCTGTGTTAGTTTGATACCAGATGTAACGGAACTCAAACCTTCCAAAAAGTTCAGCTGTTGTTTCATCAGTCCACAGGATATTTTCCCAAAAAATCTTGGGGATCATCAAGATGTTTTTTGGCAAATGTGAGATGAGCCTTTGTGTTCTTTTTGGTCAGCAGTGGTTTTCTCCTTGGAACTCTCCCATGGATGCCATTTTTGTCTCTTTCTTAGTGTTGAATCATGAACTCTGACCTTAACTGAAGCAAGTGGGTCCTGCAGTTCTTTAGATGTTGTTCTGGGTCCTTTTGTGACCTCCTGGATGAGTCATTGATGCGCTCTTGGAGTAATTTTGGTATGCTGGCCACCAGGTTCACCACTGTTCAAAATTTTCTCCATTTGTGGATAATGGCTCTCACCGTGGTTCCCCAGAGTCCCAAAGTCTAAGAAATGGCTTTGTAACCCTTTCCAGACTCACAAATGTCAATGACTTTGTTTCTCAGCTGTTTCTTTAGATCGCGGCATGATGTGTTGCTTTTTGAGATCTTTTAGCCTACTTCACTTTGTCAGACAGGTTCTGTTTAAGGAACTTTTTGATTCAGCAGGTCTGGCAGTAATCAGGCCTGGGTGTGGCTAGTGAAACTGAACTCAGCTTTACAAAAATTGTATTTAATCAAAGTTAATTCATAATTTAACAAGGGGGGCAATTACTTTTTCACACAGGGCCAGGAAGGTTTGGATAGATTTTTTCTCTTAATAAATGAAATCATCATTTAAAAACTGCACTTTGTATTTACTCAGGTTATCTTTGTCTAATATTAAACTTTGTTTGATGATCTGAAATATTTACATGTGTCAAATATGCAAAAATAAAAAAGAAATCAGGAAGGGGGCAAATACTTTTTCACAGCACTGTATATCTTAGTTGGTAGCAGGCTGTCCATTGATCAAGGAGCTGGTTTGATTCCTAGCTCCCTCAGTTCACTTGCTAAAGTGTCTTCGTGCAAGATATTGAACTCCTAATAGTGAGGCCAGCTGTGTTATATAAGGTATTACACGTTATACTTCACTTTTCTTAAAAGTAATGTATTATGTTATTTAATTCCACCCGGAGAAAGTAATTAATTACACTACTCATTATATTACTTTTGCATTACTCCATAACACGCCCTGAAATTCATTGAGAGTGAAGAATACTGTGATTGACATATGATCTGATAGTAAATACATTAGAGGCGGATTAATGCAAATAGCTTCCAGTGTGTACGTGGCTTCAGGCTTTAGTCCCACACACTGACACAAATTCCTATCCTAAAGAGTAAGCACACGCCAGCTTTCTTTTAGTGTTTTAAAAGCAACAGCACAAAGCAAAGTTGAAAAACAGTCCAAAGAGACTTCAAAGCGATCGCCACAGTGATTCTCCTGCAAAAACATGAACAAGTAGAAACGGAGACTACAGTGCTACAAGCTTGACTGCTAATCACTGCCTTTGTTGAAGATCAGGCTCTGGCTGCTGGGTTAGGGTCGACATATGCTCAGCTTTAACTTCACTCTGGGTTTTTTGCTAGCTTTGTCTTAGCGTGCTGTCTGTGCAGATGCTTGCAAAGAGCTTTGTGTTAGCAGGATAATGCAGATGTTTCTGTCTTGGATGCAGTTTGCACAGTTTGCACTACCATCGTCTTTTCATGCAATAAAAATGAAAGTATGTTACACCCAAAACTGGAGGCCAGCACCTGGGGGCCTGCACTGCCATTGCTGTGTGAAAGTGGAAGAGAAAGCTTGCATTGAATAAAAACCCTATAGTGTATAGTGAATACAGTCCATTTAAAAACTTGAGATATAACTTTCAGGTTGGAAAAAGAGAATAAAGTTAAGAAATAGAACGCATGGAAAAGCAGCGGCACCTCAAACTCAAAGAAAACGTACCTCTGAATCTCTGATCAAATGTTCCCAGAACTGTGTACATCTGATAAAGGGGCACACTGATGCTGCAGCTCTCACACAGCACATATTACAAAGAAAGACTGCCTTTCTCTGCAGGATGCAGTCATAAAAAAAAGGCCATATTTCATCGGCTGAGAGTATTGACTGTGTAGGGTTGTCTTCACACATGATCAATAGCAATGTATAATGCCTGCTCTCCTTCGCTCTTAATAATGAGCCCCGACCACAGCCAAATTTTCATTTTGTTTGGCTTTGAAAGAATAACAAGGTTGTTAGTTTCAAAGGTTACATTGATTAATATCCCTTCTCGCCCATCAATGGATGAGTAATTCTTGGTAATGGAACATGCTCGAAGAATCGATCGGGATTCATGGAAGTGATGAAAAAGTATCTGGCTGATATGAGAGAAATGAATTAGAGGACAATCACAGGGGGCCAACAAGCTGCTGCCTTTTCTAGATGTCTTAACTTGACGGAGCAGAAACAGATATAGCAATAAAACACATACACACACATTAACAGTTGCTATTTTCTGCCTAAACTGTAGGAAATCTACACAGCTAATTCTTCCATGGACCTTGATGTGCAAAATTCTACTGTATGTAGGCAGCTTGCATCCAGCCCACATCCTGCTTGTAGACAGATTTATAATGAGTCATTTGATTTGTAGCCAGGAGTGATTATACATATGGTAGATAATGCACACTGCACCTTCAGATAAACCCTCTACTACACATTAAATTCAACTATATGAGGCGCATTTTGTTGCACGCTAAAAAAGAAATCAGGCTTTTGTGTTATTTTTAAGAAGGCTAAAACAGAACATTCCTTTCTGGAATCCATGTGACATCCCTCTTGAGGTGAGGAGGAGATGCCATTCTGATCATCTAATCCCCACCTCCTCCCCCTCCATCCGCCGCTCCAGTCTATCTCTGTGACTGAGGCAGACACCGGTGGAGGGCCAGATGGTGCGTGTTACACTTGTTTTGCTGTTGTGCCGCTGTTATTTATTCGCCACATAGGCAGCAGCGGCAGCGGGCCCCCTCGACGAAAGCTTTTGTTTTCGGAGCTTGAAAGGAAAAGAGGAGGCGAAGAGGCAAAGAGCAAGTGGGAGACAAAAACAAATGTCCCTATTAGATTATCACCTCAGCTCCCGAGGAAGAACTCTCTCCTCTTGTCTTGTGTGTGTGTGTGTGTGAGCTATGCTGGCGTGGGTGTGTGCCCCCCATTGCCAGGGACAGAAAACAGAGGTCTGATATCTCAATATCACTGGTATTAGCCTGGGAAAGAGGCCATGGATCATTTTAATGCCATCCAGTGTACAGGAAGCCCAGAGTAGCAGATCGATGATACATGTCCCCCAGCCACCCATGACACCTACCAGCCACAGACACACGCATCCCTCCACCCTGCCAGGCCTTTTTACTCTATCACATACACAAACACACACACACACACACTCCCCTCCCCTATTCACTCAATAAACTGTGAGAAAAAGCAATATCTCTCTTGAAGGCAGAGAATATGATTAAAGCTCTTTGCGCTTCCGTTATCATCCCATGAGCTGTTAACAGCAAGCAAAACGAAGCAAAGTGAATTACCTCCAGCTGTCGCATGTAGCCTGCAGACCCACATTCAAGGGCCCATATAATGTTGCAAGCATAGTCGACACTTATAATGATGGATAGGAGTCAAGAAAACCATATTGGGCCTTGTTGAAAGAAAGTGGAAAAAATTTTGACAGTATTTTGACTGTTTTTACTCAGAAGTTAAAGACAAATGCAAAAAAAAAAATCTCTCACTGCTACTGAACCTTGAAATTGAGTGTTGAAAAGCTGTATACTCTCCATACCCAAATTTGTCAAATAATGTGTTTCCTCTACCTGTATCGTTTTCAAATTAAAAGCCTAAAAACTCATTGGCAAGCTTTTAATTTAAGACATCTGCAAGAACAGCTTCAAAATACTAAATGACTAGAACCAATAAAATATACTTTTAATTTAAAAAAAAAACAAATTTCTTTTTTTTTTAAAGCAGCCCCATGCTGATGGAATTAGTGCTGTAAAAATGGAAAATTTGAATCTTGCCTCCCCTTAGTCTTTAATAGCAAACAGACTTTGTTTATTCATGCCAGGTGGCTTTTACTTGAATATCAACTTTTGAGTATGTGGAGAGTAAGCATTAATTTCATTGTAGATAAGATAGATTGAACTCAGCATCTCCTCCTGTGTATTTTCAATAATATCAAATAACCTGGCATTCTGTTTAAAACAATTTTAGCCACTCTGTCAAGAAATTCCAAACAAAAACATGAATTCATCATAAAATATTTACTATACATATACTGTATGCCTTTGGCTATATTGCTATGGTAATTGTGCTGGACCTTAACTCTGAACAGTACTAAGTCACTTATAACTACATCAAAAAAGGGAGAACTTACAGTTTCTCTCAGGCTGATTCTGGAATAGTATGACATGTATTCATCCTAATCTGGTAGAGATGAGTATTACATGTTACTGTAGCACTATTTCAATACTGAATCAAATAAAGAAAATTCATATTACTGACTAATTCACTGACAACAAACCACTCAGAGCTCTGTGGTCAGCAGATGATGGTTTTCTGAAATACCTAATATAAGATCCATATCTTGTGGAGGTATTTTTGGCTACTTTGATCCTGGGGCAGTGTGCCCACATTCAAAACTTCTTGGAATTACTTTCTGCTATTTTTTTTTTCAGGTCAACTCTTGTGCTATAGTTGCACTTCTTGCTTATTTTATTTCACTTTTTATAAACCCTACTTCCATCTAAAATACACGGAGGTTATCAGGAAACAAATATAATGGATAGAAAAAAAACTTGATTGTACCTGCCTTGTCATTAAATGGTAAAGTTAAAGGGTCGCTTTACTTAAATTACTAAGACTATGTTAAAGACTATGGTAAAGGAATTAATTTCAGTCACAAAGCAGATGTAGCAGAAGTACACACGTCTGTAATCGGGAAATTCATACAGATTTGACCTGCCTGAAATTCTTGGCACGGAAAAGCCTTTGCTAAGTAAAAAGAACATTAGAGCATTACATTACAGTTTTTCAGCAAACATACAGGCAAAGAACTGGCCATCTGGAATAATGTGCTCTGGACAGATGAATAAAGGTTAAAGTTGTTTGGCCACAGTGACATGTTTGGCACAGACCAAAGACGGTATTTCAGAAGAGTTTCACACCAACTGGCAAGCATGGTGAGGGGTATATAGTTCAGTGTCACTGATTCAACTATGAATTCTGCATCACTGAGTTCTTCAAGTTAGAATATTTACTTTCTTCAGTCATGACATATAAGGCAATAAGTATAGATAGCATAAACTGTAAACAAAGCCTACGATCCATGTATTAAGTGGTGACTGAAGAGGCTTAGGAAAAAGCTGAATGCTTATCTTTATTACAGCTACCCTCCACAAACCTTCTGTTGAAAACCAAAAGCAAATTAAATTTTTTTCTGAGACCAGAGTTTTGAGAGGTTTTTTGGACTTGTAAATTCTGTTTATTAGTGAATATTTTCCATTTGACTTTCTGTTTGATTCTTAGTATATTTATATTGTCATCCGTGTGCATTGCTTTAGTATTATTAGTTGCAGTTACTATTTGTATAAGAGTATTAGTCTCCTTAGGTTTTCCCTTTGTGTCTCCCTCTGTCTTTTCCTTGTGTTAAGGTTACTGTTGTTTCTGAGTTTCCCTGTTTACTTATTTCCTGTTTTAGTTTGCTAGTTAGTTGTTTCCTGTCTTTTGCATTTACTTTTACTTCCCCTGTGTCGTTATCCTAATTAGTTTCACCTGTGCCTCATTCCCCAGCTATGTCTAATTCTTTGATTAGCCCTCTGTATGTGTATTTATAGCCCCAGTTTCCCTTTATCAGGGCGTCTGTTTTCATCCCACTGTGTTCCTCTCAGTGTGTTCCTGTATGTTTGAAATTCTGTTTTTCTTTGCCTGTGGACTTTTGGATTCTGTGGATTTTGTACCAGCTCCAGCTCACAACCCCCCTGTGATTGTCCTTTAATTCATTATTCTGTCTGTCTCAGAGTCCTGCATTTGGGTCCTAACCTGGCTACCCTTGACAAACAGTGAGCTAGGTAAAGAAGTATAAATTACCAATAAATGATGTAAAATGCTTTACAGTTTAATTAAAATTATAATTTAATATAGCAGACATTTTTGCTTCATTGTTAATTTTTGAACAACAACTTTAAAAACTCTTTCAGTTTCAATATCACAGCTTTTTAATTTAATATACATTTTAATATACACATCAAAACCCCCAAAAATGTAGTTTTCTATATTATTGAGAGACAATTATAACCGTACAAATAAATTATTTAAAAATGTTATGAAATGTTAAAAATTTTCCAATTCCATTTCAATAGCGATAGCAGAAGATATGTAATGTTTGCCTCTGTTTTAAATGTGGGAATGACTTTTACTTATTTAATATTTTCAGGGAAAACACCTCTTTGTAAACATTAATTAAACATATAGGTCAGAATAGATATCTTTTATAATTACTATTTTAATGGACTTAATATCACATAATGTTTTTTCCAACATCCATCATTTAGTTTCATTTGCTCATACTTACCTCAAAATTGTAATCAAGAAGCATAGAACTAATATTATCAGAAGTAATTTCCATCCATTGGATGTCACTGGGTGAGAGGCAGGGTATATGCTGGACAAGTCACCACTTAGAAGTAATTTCATTTAATGAATCTGTTTGGTCATCTGGTTCCACAATGGTGCCACAATGGTGCCAAAAAATTCACTGAAATTCTCTTTAGAGTCTCCACTGAAGTATCAAAGCTATATAAAACATAATTTATATAAAACAAATTTCTGTTTTTTTTTTTTTTTTTACCTTTTAACATCCTGTAATGGATTAAAAAAATCTTCTTTTTTTTTTTTTTTTTTTTTTCTTTTTTCTTTCTTTTTTAAAA
>VUQS01023146.1:3538-23176 GCA_015108495.1 Heterochromis multidens | reverse complement strand
ATAATATTAAAAATTTTTTTTTTTTTTTTTTTTATAAAAAAATTTTTTTTTTTTTTTTTTTTTTTACCTTTTAACATCCTGTAATGGATTAAAAAAATCTTCTTTTTTTTTTTTACTTTATTCACTTTGTTCTGCATTTGTAAAACCAAAGTTTTAATACCTTAATGCAAATGATCATCCTTACTCAAAATAAAGATAAATAAAAGCCACTTCAGATTCAATTTCTTTCATACTTGTCTCTTTTTAGTCTTATTCTAAAGCTGTTGGACAGGACAGGCCTTCTTGGTTTGCTTTGAGTGTTCATTATCACTCTGGATAAGACTATAAGATCAGGTCGTACATGAAAGTGTAAATGGTTATTCCTGTTTTATGGTGTTGTTGTGCGCTGAGCCACTGAACGCCATGCTGATTTTAAAACACCAGCAATGTCAGAGCAAACATTTAGTCATTCAGAACATACCATTTACTGTTAATCTCACCCAGACTGTTTTTTATGGGTTGGGTTGGAAAGATAAACACTGTGATTAGAAAATGTTCTCCGCGTCCTCTTGAAAAGTCAGAGATTTGAAAATCCTTCAAAGATACCATTACAGTTCACCATTAAGCAAAATTTCATCTGCTCTGGCTGCTATGCTAATCAGTGGCAGTGAGATGAGAGCGAGACTAAGATAAGAAAGAAAATTAGATATAAGGAAGGAATGAAGTAAATTGTGAGTAGGAGACTGATTGGAGTTGGCTGTCTGATCCTTGTTGGTCTTCCTGTTTGATTGCACCATGTCAGCGTGCCTCAGATCTGCATTTCTGAAGTCGATGGACAATATAATGGTTTACTTTGTGATCAGTACTGAATGTTGGAAGTGGCGCATGTAGAAAGGTCTTGTCAAAGCTCAGGAAAGATTTGCATTAAAAGTAGTGTGGAGGCTGAAACTGATTCAATGGCTGCAACAGCTCCCATGTGAATGGAAAGGCAGTGTGTTGATAAATTAAGCCAAATAAATTAGGACGGGGACTCATTTTGTGCCAGACTGACAATTAAAGATGCCTTGGGATTCACCCAGTGATAACATCCATCTTCTCTTTTACTCCATTAAACAGGCAGCAATCAACGAGATTGACACAATGAGTGCTTATGAAAAAAGATCACATCACTTGTCTACTTGAACTAATGTTCAATTATCTAGTTTCCTCTGTCTACTATGGAGGAATACTTTGGAAGTTTGGGACATAGGTTTACAGATGACTTATGGGAAGATTGATACCACTCTAAAATCTTGCTGAGCCAGCCTCTGTCTCCCATCATATAATGTTTTTCTTTTTTGGTTTGTTTGTTTTGTTTTTTCTTCATACTAAAATTGAAGTGTGAACAGATCAAGATATAGTTCAATCTGAAGTTTGTGAGACTACTTTTGGGCAGGGGACAGGAACTTTGGAGTCTTCCTGAGGTGGCTAAGCACACACCATCTTTGAACCAGGTGTAAGCACTACTTACATACAGATTGAAAATGATGCCAGCATACGGCTTCATTAATGATTGCAATTTACTGATAAATTTGTGAGTTCTGCGGTCCTTTCCCATGCTCATACATGGCTTGCTGAAATTAAAATGAAATAAGACTTAATGTTGAAGATTACATCTTGCACAATGCATATGTCTTGAAACAAGACCCGGGCTAGCTGTTTTCTCCTGTTCCCAGTCTTTTTGCTAAGTTAACTGGATTCTGGTTGTTTGTTTGAGGCCCAATTCAAAATTAATATGACACAGTGCTTCCCGTTTAGCATCAATCTATATCTGTACTCACTCACACTGAACTCTTTCCAGTTTCTGACAGTTTATTTTTTTGATCTGGCACCTTTAAGGTCAGGAGAGCGGTGCCTAATTCCACAGCATTAGATATCAAACAACCACTCAAAAACTGACGTTTTACACAGCTCTTACATCACACTGCTTCCACCTTCACCTTCATAAACAGCAAAGTTTTAAGGAGAACTCTAGTTAGATAATGCTAAATAATGATAATGATAATGAAAGTTAAGAATGTCTGTCAAAGTATTTTTACTTAAAGTTAACCTTAATTCCCTTAATTAAACTCATTTCCAAATCAAAATTGTTTTTCTTGGACACTACTAGTGGCTTTGAATGATTCAGATTAAAATGATGCTTATTTATCTTTTACTGGGGCCTGGCGCAGCCCTTCAGTTCATCCACTGTCTGAAACAAGCTGTTTTAGATCCCTTCCCTCTCCCTTTAGGGCAGCTTTCTAATGACTGACAGATTCTTGCCAACAGAAGATTTGAACAGCAGGTAGGTGGGGCTTCTGCGCTCACAGCCAGAGCTGTGTGCCTCAGATGATCATGGAGCTTATGGATATCTGCTCTCAAAGACATCATATAGAGTCCAAAGCAGAAAAAAAGAAATTTCTGAAAGTCGGGAACCTGAGATTTTGGCTCAGAGTGATTACTTGTGCAAACACTGACCTCATCATCAGAAACCTTGAAAATGTTTAATATGAGCATCCACCATTGTGACAGTATATATCACACCAAATAGAGAAAAGCATAATAGCTCCTGTTTAAATCTTGCTTATTTTAAGGGGTACTGTTTTCTACTTCATATGAAAGAAAAAAAGTTGTATAAAGTCTTTTGTGGATCCAGAGGGAGTTCCGTGAAGTCTGCTATATCCTCAAGCAATGTCACTTAGCATTTGTTGGGTCTGAAGACAAGTTTTAAAATGGAAAAGATCTGAGGGTGTGGAATTAGACAGAAGAGAGCTTTCCAGATCATCGTAGCCTGCTCCTTATCTCTGCTAAAGGCAAAGAGGCCTGAGGCTATGTTAGCCACTACTAGCATTACACGCTCAAAAGTCTGATCAAACTGTCTGAGTTAATGTGTGTAATGGAGGAAGGAGAACGTGTAACACCAGCAGTGTTACAGTGTTACATCAGTGTTACAGCTCTGCAGTGTTAAATTGGTGAAGTATTCTTTTAAGGATTAGAACCAACCAGTGCTCCTTTTTTGTGAGGACAGTGTTAGCCTTTCATTTGCTCAGTGGAGGAAAGAAAAGAGTTCAACTGATCAGTATGCAACTTTAATCTCAATTGGGTCAAACAGATATGATTATAACAGTGGAACTCAAACAAACATTAAATGAAAGATTAAAGCTGTTGCCATTTTTTTCAATGCAAAAGATTTCACACCTACTCTCCCTCCATGGAGTAAAACTGACTACACAAGAGCTGCCAGTCATCTTGACAATGAGCTCAGTTTAAAATGATGATTTACTGATGGTAAATTTTTCAATTGCCACCTTTAACAAACAGGAAATGCAAGAAAAGGGAGAAAACAACATTCTAGATGCTGAACTTTTCTTTTTTTTTTACCCCAGAGAAAAGTGTGTTCTTATCCAAGAAGGCTAAAGGTAATATTTACCAGACTTTTGTCAGGCTGCATCACAAGGCCGGCTGTTGCACAACGCTTTATGATTTAATTTTTTGCTCAATCCAACAGGAAGGCATGTGGCATGGCCCTCAAGGGTGGCCAGACGTAAGTGTTTATTCAGCATGAAATGAGGTGAAGCCTAAAAATACATGGGGGTCATGAGGGCAGCTGGGCGGGGTTAAATGGTTGGCCCTCCATTCAAAGAGCTGCAGAATGAAGAGCGCCGCCTCATTAGCAGCCTGATATGGAAGCAGGTCCATCTGGAATAGCAGGAAGAGCAACGGGAGAGACTGGGACTCAGCACAGAGGGAGAGGGGTCAGAAATAGCTGAAAGATGAACAGACTGACCGCAGCGCGCACACAGACACACACAAGCACAAAGAGAAGAAGACAAAGAAAGTGATAAGAAGCTCAGACCCACTAATTTTCGTGTACACATGCACATACAGCACACTTGCACACACAGACATATAGACAATATTAAATTTACTATATTTTAAGTCCACCTCTTCATTATTCCAGTCCAGAATATTAAAAATGTGATTTTTTTTTTTTCAATCAGCAGCAAAATGCAAAATGTCTGACTTGCAAAATGTGCAGTACAATTTAGCTAGGGTTGATTTTAGCAAGCAGACCTTTTGCATCTTTTAAATGAATGTTTTGGAACCTTAGTATCTTCACTTATTTTTAAAGTTTGTGCCCAGGTTGTTGTAAAGATGGCATATTATGTAGCACACCTACATATGTGCTGTTGATTATTCACATAGAAATGAAGTTTCATTTGTCAATATGCATATTTTAAATCCACACAGGATGATGCAGTTATCACAAATACCGTATATGCCTTCCATTCATTTCTCTCTCTGAGTTGTCATGCTTGAAGAGGGTCACAGCAGCAGTTAATTGTTGCACTTCAGTAAATTGGAGGTCTCATGAGACACAGGTTTTAAAAAGTGCTATACAAACCTGAGGAAGCAGGGGCTGAGATACTACTTTTACTTCTTAATTATAGATCCAAAACTTCTTGATCTTAGTTCTCTGTTAAAATCAATGATGCAAATGCATGTTCCCTAGATGCCAGAATTTGCACTGCTCTAAATTAAATGATAAGATGGAGATGAGGTGAATGGAGTGCTGAAGATCATCACCAACAACTGTGGCAATTTTGTATCAAGTTGTTTTACAAACTTTTTTAGAATGACATGGGATTATCCACTACTACTAGTGAACAGTCTCAAACTATCTATCTCTCTATAGTCTTCATCCTTCCCTTCCACCAACATCATCAGTAGTACAGGTACACCAAAGAGTTTACTGTAAGTTGCCTTGTGTGCTTCTATTACAGGTACAGTAGGCCATGTTAACTCTACACACACACACACAAACACCTCACCTTCCCCCACTTTAAGCTTGTAAGCTCTACATCCCCCACCCACCAAATGTGGGTGATTTTTTTTTCCTTCCAAACCTTTCAATCACATTGGCAGATAGCCTTTAATGGAGTTGACAGCACTGGAGCAAAAGCTGTAAGGCAAAGAAATTCAGTTTGTGCAGTGCACATTGTGACTTCACACCACACATTGTGTATAGAAAGAGTATTTGTTTTTAACACTCGATTATCATCTTCAGTCTGATACTCTCGCTGATTTGCATGAGGGAAGAAATTAGATTTTTCCTAACCAATAGGTATAGGCAGAATCAAGTGAAAACAGTCCAGTATGTAGTCATAGCTCAGGGGTGCTGAAAATAAGTGAGCTCTGGCCATTTAAAATATCACCGTGGCAGTAACTGCATATATTTATAGACTGTATGTAAAACATGGACATAACCATCATGACGTAACTGTCGCAATGTCACTCAACAGTTGTGGACCACACATTTTGGACTGTCAATCATTGGCCACTACCTTGTTAGTCATTCAGAGCCTGAAATGACTACATTTGGACAAGAGGGCGAAATGACGGGTTATCAGCCAATGTTGGCAGTGGCTTAATTTCTTAGTTCTGGCAGTTGCTTTTTGGCAACAACTTAAAAACAGGTTAACATAGACTTAGTCCTGCCAGTGGCACTGATTGGCTAATCCATTAATCTTCCCACAGTGGTCACTTGACAATTCATTCTTTAACTGAGGTACCGCTGATTCACGTCACAATGCCAAACCAATCAGTCTACTCAGTTTAGCGGACTTATTCAAAAGTCCGTTAAAATGAACCAAAACCTGTCTTCCCTGACTAGTCTGAAAGCTGTCAATTTAGAACATATATTTATTGCTTTTTTATTTGGACTTTAATGTGTATATTACAGTGACCCTGAGAATTCAAATGCACTGCAGCTTTCCCCCGCCGCCGGGTTTCAAAAATGGCGGGTTTGAATCATGAAGGAGTTGCTCTAATGACTCATCCAGTGATGTCACTCCCTGGCCAATCAGTGACATGTAGTCCGTTGACGTCACATGTTCGGATCGGCTCTGATCGCTTGGAACCACGGCCAAGCAGGTACTAAAAAAGTACCTGGAACCAGATACTACCACCTAATGGAGAACCCTAAAAACCGAGCCGAGTCAAGCCGAGCCAAGTAGGTACTAGTGGAAAAGGGCTATTAGTCAGCCAAGAGAGACCTATGGAAGGCTGCCAGTCCACTGTTTACCTCAGCTGTCAATGCTGGGTGAGAAGCGTCCACCTTTATTTCCTCTGGAAGAGACTGTAAAACTTTGTGAAAGGAGTCCGATACAGGTCAATGAGTCAGAGAAGCTCACTTCTAACCGATGACAACAATACTGAGGTGAGCTGTTGAGGATATGCTAAACTGTCGGTAAGCGTTGCTGTTTTTGCTGCTGTTAGCTTAGTTAGTGAAACTGTCTTTGAAGTGGATGCAACTTTGTTGGACTCTGACGCTTAATGAATAAACTCTCATACGATGTGAGAATCAAACTGTTTATCAGAGGGAAAGTGTGATTTTTAGGACACTCGAGCTTAACGGTAGCCTGCATAATGTTAATTTATAACCAGCTGTCGTTGTTTAGCTGGCTCATTGCCAGGTGTCTGGAGATGGAAGGGTCGCATGTCTAATCTGCTGAAAATAAATAACTATGACAATATTGGGAATAAATGAGCATGTTTATGTTTAGAGCCCTGACTTCAGTTCAGGAAATGAAGCTTGAGGAGAGGAGGAGGAGGATGACATTTTATTAAGACACCGGTGGTGTTGTCTCTTTCCTTTGCCTTTTTGTTTCTTTGGACCCCTTCACCCATGATATAACATAGGTATGATCCTTCATATCTTGAGGCTAAAGGTACAGACACAAATTTAAATGTCCCTTATACAATGTATTAGCATCTTTAAATAAGGCCATAAGTAATTTAAACTTCACGTCATCAGTTTGCAACACAGGCTAATGCTAATTCTACTCCATTTGTACATATAATATAAATGATAGTTTCTTTTTGTGGAATTACAATGAGAATTATTAATTAATTTTAGTACAATGTTGCTCTCTGTCATTCAGTGACAGATGCAACCTTGCAGAGATTATACATCAATGATCCTTACAACACAGACAAAACCAAAGAGCATGTATTAAACAGAGAGAGACAGGCTGACACATGGATAGACTCATATATGCATGCATAAACACATGCAGATGTAGACAAACATTAAGATAGACTTCCATTCACTGTAAGGGAAGCTGCACGCACGTGCACACACATACACACATATGCATATGCATAGAAAGACAAACAGATGAGATTCTCTCCCACGCCTGTTTGCCACAAAGCAGAAAGCGCAGGAAGGAGTGGAGTGTGGTGACATGTTGCAGCAGATGGCTAATCTCATCCTCTTCATCCTCCTCTTCTCCTCCCATTCCTCTGCCACCTGTGGAGGAGGACACACACTCTCTGAATCCGTCCGCCCTCCCAGAAATCAAGGATGTAGGTCATTTATCATGAAGGGAGTGGGTCACCTCAAATTAAAGTTTCTTGTGAGTGATTTTTCTCATGCTCTCTGTGCATCACTCTTGATTTTTAAGCCTGAAGGAGTCTGAAAGTCACCGTGACACCAGTGGAGGGTTTGCCTTTGCGAGGAAATTATCCCAAAGAATCCAGTGTAAACATCTCTGCTGATCACCCATGTCTTCAATTTAATTTCTGTTTTTCTAAGGCAAATTAAAAATGCTCATTTTCTAGAGAAACTTGGTAGAAATTAAAATCCAGTTTGAACCTGTTTTCCTTCCAAAGTATTAGCTTAATATAGAAATGTTTATCATGATGACAATCTTTAAAAGCCTTTAAAAGTCTTTCTGATGTCTATTTAATGCAGATGTCTCAGTGCTCTTCTCTTCTCACTTTTTTTTGTTTTTGTTTTTTTTGTTTCAGAGCTGGCCACAGCCATGCATCGGCTGATTTGACGTTGTGACAGGCCTTGAGAGGCAAGGATACACAGTGTCCTTATTCTGTCACCTTCCCCCATTGGCTTTGACTGGCCCCAACACTAGCATTCAAGCCCCTACAGCACAGCCAATAAATCACTGTCTTCTGATACAATACAAGAGAAAGTTTGCTCAAGGAGCTCAGCTCAGACATTATCAGTGTTTGGTCCTGATCTATTTTGGTCCTCTCCTTTTCAGTTGCTGGATGCCTGACATGAAAGGATAGCTGTGCCAGTGGCTCAAACTGTGATGAAAACTGATGTTCTTTGCTGCATTAAATCTTTGGATGATAATCAAATGGTTCTTTCTTTGTTTTTGGCATTTCATCCACAGATGCTTGCTCTCACCTCTAAGGAATGTGTCCACACGATTATTCACATAGCACACACACACTTACACATCGTGACCTTTTGTAATGTAACTGAGACAAGAGTGGCACTTCATATTCTGTTTCAAGACCATCTCCAGGGAAGCTTTATGGCTGATGGATGTTCCCCCAGGTACATGTGTCCTGCTCAAAGAGTCACCCATTAATCTTTGAGCGCTCCCCATCTATGCAATATCATCAGCTCTCACAGCTAACCTCATCATATATGCAGTGACAAATTGGTAGAGCTGTAGAATGACCCTATGTCAATTTACATTGTAATGTATCCATGGATGAATTATGAGATATGAATAAGCAGAAGGCCCACTGCCTCTCCTCCAAAGGAGGATGACACCCAGACTGAAAGCTGCAAAAGTTCGTATTTATAATTGTTTTTGGTCTTTGAGGTAGTTTTGTCCTGAGTCATCTTGGGTCCCTGTGATCATCACTGCCACGTGTCACTACAGCACTGCTGACTGCTTCTGCTTGTGGCAATAAAATAATTGTGGCTATTTCAGCGAGTAAGACCCAAACGCAGGACACCAGAGGCAGAGTAAGATCTAATATCCAAATTTTTAATTCATGCACCTGAAGGCGGCCACTGAGTCAAACAATAATGGCAAGGGGGAAGCACAAAGGCAAGATCCTAAAACACGCTGAAACCAGGAATAAACCAGAACCAAAAAAAAACCTTACTAGGAAAAAACTCAGCAAATTGATCACATGACATTAGGGCTTTAAAAACAAGCTTGCAATTTTAGCTTTTTGTGGTCATTTGTAGTTCTAATGCATTTCTTCAGTTTGCAGTTTTCCTGTATTTCTTTTTATACCTTTTTTTAATATTGTGTCTCTTTGCTGATGTTTTTTTGCAATGTTGACATTAATTCTTTGTCTCTTTTAAAGAGTCTGCCCATTTAGTAATCCATCCATGAATGTATCACAGGGCACATGCTAGTTAAAAAAGTCAGGAGTTGGGCTGCAATGCAGCAAATGAATGAGACCCGACTGGCATATACCATCAAAATGTCAATACAAAGCTCCTGTGCCGTGATGGATCTGCTCGACTTAAAAGAATGGGTGTCAGATGGAGATGATTGAAGGTGTTTGGAGCTGGAATGTCACAGAGAGAAAACTGGGGAATGGAAATGATTGCATAGGTAGAAATGAAAACCGATTGGATGGCAAAATACATTTTTGTCAGCAAATCAAGCACTTTTATGCAAATTCCAGCAAGCAATTTTTCATTTATTCACACATCTGTCATCTCAGTCAGACCTCAGACATCAAGCATGCAAAAAAAAGGCAGTGTTTGCCAGACAGTGAGGAGCCAAAGGCGACAATTTGCATAGAAAATGGCCACGTGATTGGCTGAAAGTGATGAATAAACAAATTAGCTAGATCTGAGGTTTCAGGGTTGGACCTTTGCAAAATCAGTCTCTCTGGGTGACACTGAAATTTGGACAATAACTAGTTAATACAGGCTGTCAGAACACTCCTGTATTACTTTGTGAATTTGTCGGTTTGTTAATTTGAGCAACGCAGCTTAATAGTTCCCTGTAGCTAATCTGTTAGCCATCCTAAAAGTTCCATTTGCATGTATTTAATCAATTCATGGACTTATGGTCAGAAATTTCCCTGATCTCAGAGTTCATGAAAAACCTGTCAGTCACCTGGCTGTGCTTGTTCTGTGGTCCAGCTGCAGATACCAGGATTTCCTGATAGTAAAATGATGATTTACATTCTCAAACAAGCTGTTACTAGTTTATCATATAAACATCCACATTATAAAAACTCATACAACAAAAACTCAATCCGTGATGTGCACATGAAAGGTTTAAAATCATTTTTGCTGCACAATACTGTATACTGATGACAAAGATGATAAATATTTGATTACAAAACATTCTCTTAGGAAAGCTGTTATTGCTAATGCTGTTAGGGACAATTTAACAGCCTCTTCATTCCAAGCCAAATTGGCATCTGTGGGGTGTGTATTTAGTTCTCTCCAGGTACTCCAGCTTCCTCCCACAGTTCAAAGAAATGCATGGGATTCGGTTGGCTGTGGGTGAGAAGGTGAGCATGAATGGTTATCTGTCTTTCTATGTTAGCCCTACGACAGATTGGTGACCTCTCCAGGGTGTACCCTGCCTCTCACCCTATGACAGCTTGGATAGGTTCCAGTACCCCCAAGACCTGGATGGATGGATGGTTTGTGTATTTATTCTATGGACTTATAGTTAAATTATGTATGACCTAACTTCACTGAGGTTAAGTGTTGAAATACTCTAGCACAATTAGTGTATTCTTAGGCACTCACAGCTACCTGCAGTATTGTCAGATCAAGTGCCTGATCGAAAAAACAAACAAAAATCATACCTAATTTAAATTTGGCTGAGCTAGCCTTCAAGGTAGTCTCCTCATATACCCCTGGACTGCTTCCAAAGCTAACTGCTACTAACTGCTACTTTTCACTCAGTGGAAGTTATGAAACTTGAACTTGTTGATGTGATTTTTAATTTTGGAGGAAAAGGAAGACACAGAAGACTAAATCAAACTTTAAGGTTGGGTGGTGAACAATGTTTGTGTTTGAGTGGTCAAAATAGCGTGAGAGGATGCACGATGGTACGCTCCACAATACAGGTCATTTGTGAAATGACCCTCCCGCAGGTAGAACTTTGCGATCATAGACTAATTCCTGGGGACACATTTACTGTGCAAAATCATGTACATGTTAAACAAAAAAACAGCTTGCTCCTGCTGCTTTTATCACATGATGTGCAGCCTGTTTGGTCTTTAGGTCACAGCAGGAGACCGAGCTGCCAGGGAGGATCTTGGACATGAAGTTAGGGTCAGTTTGACAGAGAAATTTTAAGACCATTGCAAAGTTGCAGATGGACTCATACAAGTGGTTAGACTTCCAGGGAGCACTTCAAATGTAGCAGACGCATTGGAAGCAGCCCACATGTGCAAAAAGCAATGAAGGGCAGATTGGCCATATTTAAATCAGGTTTGAGGATTATGAGGAGTCAAGAAACTTTGATCAAACCTCATATTGCTCCATAGGAAATTAACTGAAAGACTCAAGAGCACCCAGCATTATCATTCTGTACTCAAATATCTGATTTTCAGCTTTGCAAACAGTTTAAGGTCTTGTAAGACCACAACAACATGTGAATTTTTAAATTGCGAACTACAGCCTTTTAATCCGTTTACACTTGTGAATTTTTAATGTGAAAGTAGAAGAAGATCCAGTTTGCGCTTGAAAAACAATTAGGAAAAAGAGAGCTGAACAAATGTACATTTATTGAGGTCAGCTTGATTTTTATTTTACTCTAGAGAAATTTAGAGACAATTTTGGTGGGGAGAAAAAACCTCCTTTGTTTTAAAAGAGAAAACATTAGATAGCCCTGGAGATCAGGGTGCTTGAGCTTGTTCCATGTGGTTAATGCTGCAACTCATAAGCTTTAAAGTTTGTTTTGTGTCAGCAAGGTTGAAAGAGCAGCACAGCGGGAGAGAAAAGAGAGACCAAGAGGGAGAAAGTAGAAAGAGGTGGGAGAAGGGGAGGCCCGGGTCGAGTCCTCAAACTGCCGGACTGTTCTACTTAAAATCTTTAAATAGGGTGATTCACTAGAATGCTTTGCTCTCATCGGTCTCTGCTCTTGTTGCAGCATCCTGGGATAAACCGGGGGGCTGAGCATCAAGAGGAAAGTGGGTTGTGGTGTGAACAGCAGGGCAGGTCGTGTCATCGCTAGAGGAGCAAATCAGACGTACCCAAATAGCCCATGGGGATCAATAAAGTTTCTTCATTAGTGGATTACTGTCCTGAAAAAAAGGACACAAATCCTGATAAACAAGCACCATACATAAAACATAAGCAAAGTCAAAGCAATAAGATAATGGATGCAGTGGAGACAGAGTCGCTTTGGCAGCCAAGCTCCGTGTTCAGTGGACTCGTTTACCTTCCATCTGAATTCTTCCTGATTTCCCGGTGTAGCTGATTGCCTCTAATTTCAGCCAAGCATCTGGGGAAGTGGATTCATTGAGGAACAAAGAGAGGCGACTACTGGTCTTTGGATAGGGGAATGCCAGCTAAATGATCTCCAGTGGACGTAGGCTTAAATGGAGGCTAAATGGCGACGCGGAACGCTCCTCTATCTGAAGCTCATTACCCGCCTCTCAATTCCCCAAAGACCTGGCTCAGCTTCACACTGAGCACTTTCCTGCCAGGAGGAGGGTGATTACAACATTTTGCTCGACAAAGAGCTCCCTTCCCCCTCACTTTTCTCATCGTTTCCTGTCTTCTCCCTCACCCTCCCTTTCTCTCAGTGGTCACCCCTTTACTGCCATGTTTCTTTCAGGCTCCCTTTCTCCTGCACCTCACAGGCACCCCAGGCGATTCATACTGACTGATTAGTCTTTATCCTGCCTATGATTACAACACTTAGAGACAGGAGACTGTGAATGGTATGGGAGAATGTTTATTTGCTGGCAGACAATAGTGAATAAGCAGAATTATGAATCACACGTCAGCATGTAATCTAGACAACAACAATATTGGCAACAACAACAACACAAAAGTGTATGGAAATCAAAAGCTGTTTGAAAGTGAATCACAGGAGAGCTACATAACGGCAAGCAGATGGGATAAACACTGATGTATGCACAGGGTATCATCCAGCCAGGGAGGAGCGGAGGCCTACGCATTTCTCTGCCAAGGCTCGATGTACTCGAGACCCAGATGGGCAAAGATGTCCTTTTCAGTTGTAGCTGCCAGGAACTCTTTCTAGAGAGAGGACATGCAAACACAAAGTCAGTGACTTGTGCAGAAATGTGCAGGAATTTGTCTCTAAGTCACCAGTGCAGATCCATGGATTCTCAACTTGAGGTTTCACCATTCCACAAAATGTTCATGACTTGCACTCGCAGCCTCAACCGTGCTTATATTTCAACTCATATCTCCACCGCAAGCTGTCTTTCGATTTAAGATTTTATTCGCCTAGTTTGTGCCAAGGCTCAGACATGCTGTGATTGTGCAGATTTACATCTGAGCATCTACCTCCCTTCTAAACCCATAAAAACTCTAACTTTGCTCTAAGTGATTGCTCTCTTCAGCAGATGAGTATTTTCCCTGGCAAATCACAACAGGGCTATTAACTACTGGCCGTCTACCAGCGCCATGTGATGGGTTATGTCTTTATAGGAGTGGTGACGAGGCCTGACTCACCTTGGGTGCGAGACAGCCTGGAGAGAGAGGGGGCTGTGATTCTGACACGTTCTGCCCTCAAGTGCTAAACTGGACCTGACACGTTGCTGAGAGATGGTGGAAAAATCAAGAGCATGTCAGCTCCCACAGCCAGCCAAAGGCAGAGATAACAGAGCAGCAAATAAAAAGCCAGGAGAAAGAAAAACACTACAAGGCACATCTCCCTCTACAATGGCTTGTTATTTACAATGCAAATGACATGTTTGGGTGCACTTTTTCAAATTGCAGTTTAGGCCATCATCTCTATCAGTTATGGTTACTTTGGAACAAAGTAAATGTGAATGCTGTGCTATTGCTGCAGCAAGGTCCAAGTAGAAAAGAAACAAGCAGTTTAAACAGATCATCTCACTCACTTTATCTGGAAGTAAAAGTGAAAGTGAGCACATTGGAAAAATCTTGAAAACTGTTGGAAAACTATTCATTTTTACCAGACTGTTGAATAATGCACTAAAAAAAACAAGTATAACATTTTTTCACCTTTCACTGATCTACAGTACAAATTTCAGGAAGTGGTTCGTCTTAATGATCCTCAGCTTCAGTCCTAACCATAGACTGCATGCAAAAGATGGATTTAGCCACTGTGACGTCACGAGTTGGTTAGCAAAGTCCTGTGAAGACTTCACCATCACTACTGCCCTAGAGACTGGTCATCTACCACCTGGCAACCTCAAGTTACTAGGGAAAAATATGTATTCCCCAACCATTTGACAAGTGTTGGCTGGAGGTTAGTGGCAGTTGCCAGGTGAAATCTGTGGCAAAGAACATGCTGCACCAAAAACCTTGTTGTGATTTCTTTGGTCGCTAGCAAATTGCTGCTGCTGTACATAGTTTGCATGAATGCCAGCTTGTCTGCAAATACTTGCCGTTTACTTTCTGAGCTGTAGTGAAACTACAGTGCGACGGAAAACAGAAATGGAGAAAGTAAAAGTTGTGCCTTACTGCTGAAAATATATTTCAACAGGTGCAACTTTTCCTTTGAAGGTGGTGTGTTCTATGCAAACTACTGGTGATCACGGCAACCTGCTAGTGACCAAAATAATTGCAAAGAGGTTTTCGGTGCAGCACCTTCTTTGCGACCAGTTTCACCTGGATGCTACAATGCTATAAGCCTGACTGCTCATCACTGCCTTTGTTACCTGTTGAAGATCAGGCTCTGACTGCTGGGCTGGGGCTGGCATACACTCTGCTTTAACATCATTGTGGGGTCTTGGCTAGCTTTATGTTAGCATGCTGTCTGTGCAGATGCTTGCAAAGACCTTTGTGTTAGCAGTATTATGCAATTGTTTCTGTGCTGCACTCTTGTCCTTATCCATGGATAAGTGGAAGAAGATGGATGGACTCGTGTCCTTTCATGCAATCAAAATAAAAGTAATGTCCACATCGCCACTCCTCAAAAGTTGTAGACCCTCAACCATTGTCCTCCTTGCTGCACACAAACCGAAATCAGCTGATTGTAGCGCAAGTGCGCAGGAAGACACATTTGTTGTTTTGTTTTGTTTCTTTCTATTCACCTGGCATGCAGATAACTGAAGAACCTTTGTAACACAAGTAATAACATAATTACCTCCGCCAAGGAGGTTATGTTTTTGGTAGTATTTGGTATATTTCTGTCTGTAAACTCGATTGCTCAAAAAGTTTCTAATGAATTTTGATATAACTTTGTAGGGGTGTAGAGTGGGGTCATGTTAACACTCCGTTAAAATTTTGCTTACATCCACCAAGGTCTTCAAGGTCAACTCAATGATTTATTGGTCGAAAATGGACAAAAAGCCTTATAACTTAGAAACTATGATTCTTACAAGTGTGGTGTGTTTTGTCAGCATCAACATATCAAAAATACCGTATAAAGATTTAAAATATCATCTCACATTTGACCTCTGACAACCCCCTCAAGGTCAATAGATTGATCTGAAGGTCAAAGTGATAATAATGCTATATAGAGCTATTTAAAACTATGTTTCTTACTGCCATTGTTTGTATTGACAACATATAGACATATAGGGAATGATATATGGGGATTCTAAATATCACGTTACTTTGTTATGTACATTACACTAAAAGGGTTAAATAAATAACAATTTGAATACATGTACAGTGTGACTGAATAAATATGATTTTTTTGGAAAACAAAATAAACTTGTGATCAAAAACTTTTTTCACTTGATATTTATTACTAAAAATTTAAATGAATTTTACTAGACAATGAAATAAATTCTACACATGTACTATATCCACATAAATAAAAAATAATAAAAAAATAATTATACTCAAAATTATGTCAATTATATTAACATGGGTTTCAACAGGGCAAATAACAAAAGCCTTCACTTTGCACTTGTTTTTACTGCACTACAAACTTCTTAAAGTACATTTAAAAAGAACAAAGAAAACAAAATGAATATGTACAAAATACAAAATACAATACTATTCCCTTCAAAGTAAATACTGCCCAGTGAGTGAGCTGCCTTGCTGGAGGTTTGCGCTCTTTGCGCTTTTAGTGCTTCTTGTTGTAACTGAAATATGATTACTAAATGTAGCACCGTAACTCGTTACATTACTGCATTACTAAAAATGTAACGTGATTACAGTAACATTTTACTTTGGAACGTGTTACTCCCAACAGTGATTATGACTCCATAAAAAAAGATGCCAGTTTTTATGCCAATTGCACATTGGCAAAACAAGTCCAGATTTATGTTTTCTAAAATTAGATTAATAACTGAGGTTAGTTCCTTCTGTAGCACTCATTTTTTCTCTTGCACAATACGTTTAATCAGCACTGTCCAAAGAAATATTATCTCTCTTTCACAAATAAAAGTGTGCTGTTGGTGAAACAGTATTACATTTGAGTAAAGCCATCCTGAGGCCCATTAACTAGTCCACCACTGCCTGTATTTTTCACTGTTCTCATAACCCTGAGCCCATTTATTGCTCTAACTACTCAAAACACATGAAATGCAGACACACATCGCTGCAGTTTATGATGTGGCAAGCTACAGTGTATTAAACATACAGCTGATAAAAAGTACAGGCAGGAGAAGAAAAGAGAGAACAGAGGAGAGTGCTGAACAAAGCCAATGTGATCTGAAGTAAGTACATATTTCTAACAACACATGGCAGGGTTTATTGCTGAGAGGAAACAGAGGAAAACTCGAGAGATCCAACTAAAGGAGAAAACATAGGGCACAGATGAGATTCTCAACATTACCAATTTAGCCATTGTCTTGGATCAGGGCTAAAGCCCTCTGTCCGCTGCACTGTCCACTTTTCTCAGTTCCTACAATCCTTACATGCCCTCAGGGAGATGTTGCTTTATTTACTTACCACAACACATTGTGGTTCTTTGAGAGATAAATCCACAAACCTCATGCACCTCTGAGTTCTTCCATTTAAGCAAGAAAAGGGAAACTATAATTGAAATGGCAAGCTTTATTCCAGAGCTTTTTGATGGATAAAAAGGAGCTTAGAGTTGAAGAACAGAGAAACAGTTAATTAGAAAGAGAGGTTATCTGTCTGAGGCACTCATGTTGTCAGTGACTGGCAAGCCATCAGAACCACAAGCCAAAATGGCACCGGTGTATGTTACTGCGAGCCAGTGTCCTTGACTTAATAAGGCGCTAATCAGCTACATGTTTCTCTGTCGGCCACGTAATGACATCCCTCGTGGATGTGAGAGCATATCAGTTCCTGCAAAACATCTGCCCCTTCTCTGCTGCCCGTCATCCTCTCTCTGCCACCCGTCCCACTGTTTGATGGATGGAGCTGATGGATATGGCTGCCTGCCCTACTCCGGCCTGACTCAACTGACACATCAAAGAGAGAGAGGGAGACAGAGAGACAAAGAGTCAAGAGGGAAAACTTGGATAGCTGTTCACACCTACCCCGCCAGCAAGCATTCAAAGGACAGAAACATGGAGGAAGCTCAATATCACCCCAAACTGGCACAATAGTTACACCACCGTAAAATTAAAAAAACTCCACATCCACAACATACCAGCAGTAAAATATTCAAATTCAGGATTATCCACTAACTTTATCACATTAAGTCAATGCAATTGCATATGCTCTATAATGTACACTTTCATTTCTGTACTTAAGCAGAATTCTCAGATATCTGTACTTTACTTGAGTATTTATTTTTCTGACAACTTTTTACTTTTGCTCCCTACATGTTTACACAAATATCTGTACTTTATACTCCTTACATTTTCACAACAGGCTTGTTACTTTAGGTTTAACGCATTTGAGGAAACTCATTATTTCTGGTCACTGCACAACCTTCAAACATCAAACCAATTTGAACCCAAGTGGAGGGAACAATAATACAGTGCATCTGGAAAGTATTCACAGCACTTCACTTGTTCCACATTTTGTCATGTTACAGCCTTATTCCAAAATGAAATTCATTTTTCACCTCAAAATTTTGCACACAATACCCCATAATGACAGAGTGAAAAAAGTTGGCTTTAAATTTGTGCAAACTTATTAAAAATATGAACAAAAATATAACATGTATATAAGTATTCACAGCCTTTGCTCAATACTTTGTTGAAGCACCTTTGGCAGCAATTACAGCCTCAAGTCTTTTTGAGTTTGATGCTGCAAGCCTGGCACACCTGCTTTTGGGCAGTTTCTTCCATTCTTCCTTGCAGAACCTCTCAAGCTCCATCCAGTTGGATGGGGAGCGTTGGTGCACAGCCATTTTCAGATCTCTCCAGAGATGTTCAATTGGGTTCAAGTCTGGGCTCTGGCTGGGCCACTCAAGGACATTCACAGAAGCCACTCCTTTGTTATCTTGGCTGTGTGGTTACGGTCATTGTCCTGTTGGAAGATTAATCTTCACCCCAGTCTGAGGTCCAGGGCGTTCTGGAGCAGGTTATCATCAAGGATGTCTCTGTACATTGCTGCATTGATCTTTTCCTCGACCATGACTAGTTTCCCAGTTCCTGCTGAAACTCCAGGCAGGCTGTCATGTACTTTTTACTGAGGGGTGGCTTCCATCTGGCCACTCTGCCAAAAAGGACTGATTGGTGGAGTGCTGCAGAAATAGTTGTCCTTCTGGAAGGTTCTCTCTCCACAGAGCAATGCTAGAGCTCTGTCAGAGTGACCATGGGGTTCTTGGTCAGCTCCCTGACTAAGGCCCTTCTACCCCAGTTGCTCAGATTGGCCGGGTGGCCAGCTCTAGGAAGAGTCCTGGTGGTTCCAAACTTCTTCCATTTACAGATGATGGAGGCCACTGTACTCATTGTGACCTTCAATGCTGCAAAAATTTTTCTGTACCCTTCCCCAGATCTGTGCCTCGATACAATCCTGTCTCAGAGGTCTACAGACAATTCCTTGGACTTCATGGCTTGGTTTGTGCTCTGACATGCACTGTCAACTATGGGTCTTTATGTAGACAGGTGTGTGCCTTTCCAAATCATGTCCAATTAACTGCATTTATCACAGGTGGACTCCAATCAAGTTGTACAAACATCTGACAGATGATCAGTAGAAAGAGGATGCACCTGAGCTCAATTTTGAGTGTCGTGGCAAAGGCTGTGAATACTTGTGTGAATGTACATGTTATATTTTTGTTTTTTATTTTTAATACATTTGCAAGAATTTCAAGCAAACCATTCAGCAACTCTCAACGAAATTTAATTTCACGTATTGGCCAAGTAGTTATCAGAATGAAAAACTGATTATCTTATAACAGTGCTCCATAACACTTGCTCAAAAAAATATAAAGGAATACTTTGAATTCAGCCCTCTGTAGGTTGATAATTTTCATTTCCATCAAACAATTTGGCATCCTTTTGTTCCTAACACATTACCCAGTCCATATCACTATAGATATCCAGAATGATTTTTTTTTACCATTGAGATCTGGTGTGTTTTTTTTTTAATTAATGTATTTTTTTAACCCCGTCCTGTCTGGCAGTTTTTGCAAACAGAATTGTGATCTGAATGCGATGTTGTACCAAACATACAGTGGGGGAAAATAGATTTAGTCAGCCACCAATTGTGCAAGCTCTGCCACTTAAAAAGATGAGAGAGGCCTGTAATTTTCATCATAGGTATACCTCAGCTATGAGAGACAAAATGAAAAAAAAAATCCAGAAAATCACATTGTCTGATTTTTAAAGAATTTATTTGCAAATTAT
>VUQS01023144.1:7665-32342 GCA_015108495.1 Heterochromis multidens | reverse complement strand
GTGCTGGGGGAGAGCTAACGGTGGCTAAGCTAAGGTTCAGAGCGGGGTCTCCAATTCACTGAGCCTGGCCTCCAGAGCTGCAAACAGCCTACATTTATTACAGGTATCATTACTACTAAAGGAGGCCGAGGAGTAACTAAACATCTTCCACACTGAGCAGGAAAGTGCAGGTGAAGAAGCCATGCTGCTAGTGACTCAGCTACGAGCTAAGCTAAGCTAGGGAATCGCTAAAGGCAAAATGAATAAATACTGTGAATAAAATCAGCAGGTGATTCAGCAGAGAGAGCTTTAGATAAAACACGTGAAGATTACACTATGAAATAAGTGTTTATCTAAAGGTTTTTAATTAAACAGGCTACACAGATAAGCTACACAAACACCGCAGTGATGCAACAGGAACAGGTAAACCAAATCCAAAAGATGGCAACACAAAACGCCAATAGGCTTTATATCCAGCCTATCTTTGCTGACAGGTGGATGCTGTAGCTCTAGTGCCTGCTGTGCCTCTAGTTGTACTAACAATCCAGCCAAACTACTGGCTAGGTGAAGCCTGTTCTCTGATTATTCCATGACAAATTAGGCAGATAAAAGATCTAGAGTTGTATTTTACTGGAATTCTCAATGTGAGGTCCAAAGAGACATTAATACATGTAAAGGAGGCATCAATAGGCTGAAAAAAACTCCAAACAAACCTATTAGAGAGACAGCAAAAACCTTAGGAGTAGCCAAATCAACAATCTGGTGCATTCTCATAAAAGAAGGAATGAAGTGACCAGCTCAGCTACACCAAAAGGCCTGAAAGACCACAGAAGAAAACTAAAGTGCATGATCACAGAATTATTTCCATGGTTAAGAAAAACAACTTCACAACATCTAACATCTGAAGTCCAGAGCACTCTTGAGGAGGTAGTTATATCACTGTCATTGTTTACAATCAGATGAATGGAAAATACAGAGGGTTTACAATAAAGTGCAAACCACTGATTACACTCAAGAGCAGGAAGGCCAGAGTAAATTTGCCAGAAAACCTCTAAAAGAGCCCGCACAGTCCTGAAAAAAAAAAAGATCTGGACAGATGAAACCACGATGAACTTGTACCAGAATGATGGGAAGAGAAAAGTATGGAGAAGGAGAGAGACAGCTCATGAGCTGAAGGATACCACATCATCTGTCAAACATGATGGAGACAATGTTATGGCACGGGCCTGTATGGCTGCCAGTGGAACCGGGTCACTAGTGGTTACTGATGATGTGAGTGCTGATAGAAGTAGCAGGGTGAATTGTGAAGTGTACAGGGTTGTACTCTCTGCTCAGATTCAGCCAAATGCTGCAAAACTGATCGGACTGAGGTTCACAGTGCAAAGACATAATGACTCAAAGCATACTGCAAAAGCAACCCAAGAATTTCTCAAGGCAAAGACTTGAGATATTCTGAAATGGACAAGTCTATATAATCTATATAAAATTTAAATTATTTTGTCCAGTTACTTCTGAGCCTTTGAATATGGGTGAGTGTCCATAAAAATGCTTTTGTGAAACCCCTTGAATGCTGAAAGTCTGCACTTCAATCACCTGTTGATTGTTTGATTTAAAATCCACTGCAGTGGTTTACACAGGCAAAACTACAAAAAATATGTCACTGTCCAAAAACTAACCAAGCTGGCCAGCTTTTGCTGATAACTTACCCCATCATCATCCAAATATGGTCACTTTTGAACATATCTAACCGCCAAAGGCTTCAAAACATTAGTCCACAAACCAATAGGTAGCCTCACATCCAACTTATAGTCTAATCATCATCAACATAAAAAATACCATAGCTGTCATCATAATCATCATAGTCATTATTTTCTCTGTTGTCATTATCGTCATCATTTTAACAGGTATTATTTAGTAATATTATTGTATCTGGTAGTATCTTCAATAGGTGTTTATCACTTGTGCCTATAAATGGGAACAGTGCCTCGGTGGAGGTACATGAGAAGGTGTGTATGACCCTGTCAGGATCAGAGAAACTCAGCACCCCTGTGTCACAGTCCAAACAAACTCTGACCCTCTTGATCCTCTTCTTCACTGGAAGAACAAAGACTGGAATAAATGGTGAGAATGCTTTGTAGTTACCTTTACAAAACTCCATTGTCCATAACCCACAGCCTAAATGTCCTTTCCTTTGGACGGACTCCGGTGCCACACCCAGGACCCAGTGTGGACTATGTCCCAGCTCAACTTCCCAGCTGTGGAGCCCTGATTTAAAGCCCTCAGAGCCGAGGACGATGCAGAAGCTGTTGAACCTTTCCGGGTTGTTGGGACGCTCTAGTGTCTCTACTCGTTTAACGCCACTCAGATCTTCAGACAGGGTGAGTCTTGGATGGGCAGTGTTTTGATCCAGAATCACAGGAGTGTAGGAGCTGGCCTCAATCATCTTGTTCAAGATGTTGAAGGTCAGGTTACCCAGGTGTTTGGCCTGGTCTATCAAAGCTCCTTTGAGCAGCTTCAGATCACCCAGCAGGGGGTGCTGCTGGACTCGTTCTACTGCAGCCTCGTAGTTATGCAGGAAGAAGGTGTCTTCAGCTCTCAGCTCCTCCTCTGTTGCTCTAATTATCTGTGAAAGAGCTGCTATCTCTCTTCTCAGAGCCTCCATTTTCTCCTTCAGCACCTCATGTTTTTGCCTTTCCTCTACCATCACAGCAGCAATTCTGACCTCCTCTTCCTCTTCTAGAAACCTGTGAAGCCTCTTGAACTGCTTCTTAATCTGCTTCTTTGTGTCTTGAGATTGGACTTTAATGTGTTGTGCTATCTGTGTGTATTTTCCTTTAATTTGTTCAAAGAACTTCAGTTTCTCCTGTAAAGGCTTCAGGGACTTGTGGAGCTCGTCTCTGCGATCACGAGCAGCTTCATCGATGGGTCTGAACTTGTGGTCGGTGTGATTTTCGGAGTCTCTGCAGATAAGGCACACTGGCTGCTGGTGGTCCAAACAAAAGAGTTTGAGTGTCTCTGAGTGCAGGCTGCACAGAGCCTCAGACTTCTGATCGCTCTCCAGTAAAAAGGCCTCACATAGGTTCTTCAGTGCCAAGTTGCATGGTGGGTGTTTCTTCCCAGATATGCACTTACAAACAGGACACTCAAGTGTTTCTTTCCTTCTCCACCATCTCCGAAGGCAGACTTTACAGAAGCTGTGGCTACATGAAAGAAGAACTGGATCTTTAAAGATATCATAGCACACAGAACAGCGGAGATTGATCTCCGATCTGAAGGCCATTTTCTCTCTGAGCGAAGCAGAAAACACAGCAAGCAGGTTGTTAAAACTGTTTCGCTTAATTCTATAGAAATATTACGAGTTGTGATTCTTTTAAAAAACTCACACTTGCTGCAGATTGAAGACTCAATATTCCAGTTTGGCTCTCTGTACCGCTCTCCCCTCACATGCAGGTTTTGTCTGGCGTGTCTCCTCCCAGTGGAAACATAATAACTTGAGTGAGTCAGAGAATGGGAGGTGCTTTCTCAGTTGTTTTCCTCTAAATGCTCAGCTGTAATAAACCAGGGGTGTATTTCATTCCTCTGTGTTAGTGTAATTGGCTTGATGGATACTGCTACTGCTACTTTCCTTCAGGGCAGGCTGACTCATGCTGGCAGACTGATCTTGGATCACATTGCCAGTCAGAAACTAAATACATTAAGCTCAAGAGCTTGTGTTTTAAAGGTTAACGCCACCAGATTTTAAACATCTGTTTACTGGTCTTGAGGAGCCAGAGAAGTTGTTAGAACCAGTGGCTTTAGTTTAGTTTAGGTACAATTTAATGTTGCAGATGATTAGTGTAGCACAATACACTAGCTGTGGTGCTAAATGCTAATTCTGTGGCATAGGCAGAATGCATTTGTGCAGAGACAGTGGTGGAATTTATTTATTCCCATCGTTCAGCATGAAGTAAAAGTAAAATGTACCGTTGGGAGTGCATCAAATCATATTTGCCTTGTTTACCTGCAACTCTGAATGATTTAGCTTTGATTAGTAGACGTACGTGAACATATACACTAACCAGCCACTTTAGTAGGTACACCTGCTCCACTGCTCTGTAACACAAATATTTATGGCCAGAATGCGTCAAGCTGATAGGAAGACAAATGTAACTGAAATAGCCTCTCGTTACAATGAAGGTATGCAGAACTTCCAATGCTCTTCTGCACAACATGTCAAACCTTGAAGCAGATGAGCTACAGCAGCAGAAAACCACACCGGGTGCCACTCCTGTCAGCTAAGAACAGGGAACTGAGGCTACAATTCACACATGCTCACCAAAACTGGACAATAGAAGATTGGAAAAATATTGCTGATCTGATGAGTCTTGATTTCTGCTCCAACATTCAGATGGTAGGGTCAAACTTTAGCGTAAACAACATGAAAGCATGGATCCATCCTCTCTTGGATCAATGGTTCAGGGTGGTGGTGGTGTAATGGTGCAAAGGATATTTTCTTGTCTCTTAGTACCAACTGAGCATCATTTAAACACCACAGTCTTACCTGAGTGTTGCTGCTGACCATGTCCATCTCTTTATGACCAGTGTAGCCATCTTCTAAAGGCTGCTTCCAGCAGGATAACCTATGTCACAAAGATCAGATCATCTCAAACTGGTTTCTTTAACATGGCGATGAGTTCACTGTCAACATGGACCAAAATCTTTGAGGAATGTTTGCAGCACCTTTTTGAATCTATGCTATGAAAAATTAAGACTGTGTTAGGTATACCTAATAAAGTTTTCTGTGTTTGTATATGCTGAATTGGTAAGGCAGTATTAATCCAATTATTAGCCTTTTTGAAGCAGGCCAGCAGGATTGTGATGCACTGGCAGAAACCCTGATTAGTACAATATTTGTAGAATTTAGGGAAATCTGCACAAATTTTGAAGACTACAGTTTTGAAAATAAAGAGGTGATCTTATTATCCTGCAGTTACTGCAGCAGGTTGTCAGCTAACTATCAGGCTTAATTAGCAAGCTGTCTTCATAAACCATATGGGTGCACAGACACACATATCTGCTAATAATCAGGCTAATAAAACACTAGAATTGAACTCACCAAAACTGAAGCACTACTTTGTTGGAGGGTCTTTACCTCAAAGTGGACTGTGATATTTGTCAGATATTCCATTAAAAATGCTCCTAAAGGCACTAACAGCACAAACAGGGTGGAGAGGTCCAGTTCAGTGTTCAGTAAAAGCTTGTAAACATGGTTTTTGATGCTGTAAAATTGACCATTTTAACACAGGAGTCTGTGGAGACTGACTTGCTTTTGGAGCCACCCTCAAGTGGCCACTAGAGGAACTGCAGTTTTTGGTATTTGGATTAATTTTTCAGTTCTGGCAGTTGCTGCATGCTCAGTCCCTAGAAACACCAAATATGTTTGAAGCCTGCTACACAAACTGTTTTGCACTTCCATGACAAACTATCACTCATCACTTGCCTTCTTTCTGAGGAGTTTTTTCCTTTAGGGAGAAGCTGGAGGAAGGACCTGACTCTAAGTTTTTACTGTCATTATTATTTATGGACTTCATATGTGTAGTCATATGTGGACTAATGTAATAACAATAATCTACTCTCAGGTTTCTAGTGTTTGAACCAGCTTGTGTCTCTGGTTATGAAAGCCATTGCTCTGCTGGATGCAGCACAGCACTTCTGGGACAATGTTCTCTGAATAGATGAGAAACAAGATGACCTTTTTGAACACCAAAAGCAGAGAAGCACGTTGTAGAGCGCATCAAGGTTTGGGAGTGTTTTGCCACCTTAGGAAGCTATGAATTCAAAACTGTATCAAGAATTTTAAAGGAGAATGTAAGGGCAGCTCTCCGTGACCTAACGCTGAGGAGATGCTTGGTAATTGAACATTACAGCGGCTGAAAGAAAGCAAGTAAATCAGCAACAGAACAGTTAAAAAAGAAGAAAATTCATGTTCTGGATAACTGAGTCCTACCTTCAGCCCAACTGAGATGCCCAATTGGGCTGAAGAGAGTTGGTCAATCAAGACATCCCAAGAATATTGATGAACTGAAACAGTTTTTTAGGTGAAAATGGTCTAAAATTCCTCCTCATGTCTCATAAGCAGCAATAGGAAATGTCTTTTGGAGGTTATTGCTCCTAAAGGAGGTTCTACGAGTTACTAAATTCAGATAATTTTTCAATCCTGCAATAAAAACATAAAAAAGTATACTTTTTATGTTTAAAGTCGTGACTTAAATGAGGATCAGACCACATTTTATGAATAATTAATGTGTTGACAAACTTTTTATTGCAACTGCAGGCACTAAGAAGACATGTTTAATATGTTGTCTGTGTGGGTTATAGTAAGAGACTGAGAGGACCCAAACGTAGTCAGAGTAAAAGTTAAAATCCACATCTGTCAGACAGACAGCCAAGTAAACAAACCAGGCGAGGAACAGGGAAACATGAAGTCCTAAAAAAAAGGCAAAAATATCATACATGAGAAACTGAGAGTAAGAGGACAAAAACTAGAAACAGTGGCAACACAAGCAACTGGAGACCATTGGACTTTATTTATTTATAAAATTGTGAAGTCTCCTGTGGCAGATTCAAATACTTCAAAATTTGGTTTTCTGTGTTCCCGCTGAGCTCAGTCAGGAAATCCAAACTTGGTGTTAAACCTTTAACAACAAACTCGTGAAATAAATCCTAGCAGAACATCCAAATACCGTCTTCATACAGAACTCCAGTGGTCAGGTGTGCTTCCAGTATACAGATGTTTTTAAAATGCTAACTGGATTATTCCACTCTGATTATCTCTGCTCTTTCTGTAGTTCAACGCCTTGTACATTCGATTGTTATCACCTACAGACACCTACATTTGTCAGCCAACCAGCTGCTTGTCTCCCTCCTTTAAAGGATCTTTAGAGTGATCGTCGGCTCTTCTTGTTCGGCTTATTAGGATCACATTCAAGAAAGGCTTTTCACAGTGAGCCCTGCTTTTTTAAGCCTCTCTTATTAGTTTTTATTGTGAGAAGACTAAAAAGCAACTCAGAGCTGATGAGCTTAAACTAATTCATGAAGGCTTCACAGCAACTTTTGACACTGTTGAGATCGTTTTGAAGACTTTTGTTAGAGATTTGCTTTTAAAAAGATAAAATTACGAGGGGAGTTAATAAAAGCAGGAAGATTGAAGTCCTTCTGGGTGGTGAGTATAAAAAAAAAGATCAGTTTGTCTGTTTTTGCTTGTCTCTGTAAGCATTGTATATTTAAGATGTTACATCTTGGCACGAGTCTTTAGTTTATATGTATGATGCAATTAATATCACCCCAAAACTAGAAAAATATACGGTTTATTTCTAAGATTCTTCCAGAAAGGTTTATGTTAAAATCATCAAAGGGTTCATATGGCTGTGTTGTGGTTCTGTGTGGTGATATGTTTGTGTTTTTTATCCACTATTAACAGCAGTTTATGTTTCTAGATTATTCTAGTTAAAGTCAACCTATTTTTTTTTTATTTTGAGACTTTTCTAAAGTAGCTTTGCAGTTCAAAATAATTCTTTTTCATCTTCTACTGGGCCCTGGTAGGTGGACTGGTACTGACAGCATTTTTCTACTCTGAGCACTCAAAGCGCTTTTTACTCAGCCTCATTGACCCATTCATTCATACAGTGCTTTATTCTACGCCTTTAAGAACTTTCTATCATGCGTGCACTCACACTATGATGGGTGCATTGGAAGCCATTTGGAGTTCAGTATCCGACCCAAGGACAACATGTGAACTGGAGGAGAAGACCTGCTCTGCCTCCTGAGCTGCAGCCTTATGTAGGCTCTCAGTTCACCCACTGTCTGAAATAATCTGCTTTAGCTCCTCTCCCTTTAAGACCACCTTCCCTTTAAGTTAGCTTTCTTCTAAATGACTGCCCCTCACAAGCACAAGGTTTGGCCAGCATGTGGGTGGGGCTTCTGTGCTCACAGCTAGCTGAGATGACCATATTAGGGATATCCCCTCTCACTGACGTCACATATAACCAGTAGTAGAAAAAAAACTTTCATAAATGGAACATGTAGAGCAGTCTGAAGCCTGAGCCTTTGACTCACAGGAAATCCCTGACCTCATTATTTGATGATTTTGCCATTTAATATAGACATCCATCACTGTAACTGTACAACAGAAGTTAAGGTAGAGTATAATAGGTCCTCTTTAAAGATAAAATAAATCAAAACAAGAAGAAGAAACACAAAAACAAGGTTTTTTTTTATTATGTTTTTAATTTAATTTTATTGTTTGGCATCTTTATAAGACACTGTTGGGCATCGTTAAGTCACTGAGAACAAAAAATAGGTACAGAAGCAATACACAGATGCATAATACTGACATTTACAACTCACTGCTTTACAGTGGTTTAACCACAATGCTTGAATAGCTGATCCAAGTATATACATGTACTGCAATCAATGAATAAAACATGTCTATAGCAGAAAAGTGCAAAAGCTGCAAATAAACATGAAGGGAAACTGCAGCCGTTGATTTGGTTACTTTTATTTAATCAAATAAGAAAAAAATAGTGGAATAAAAAGAATTCAGCCAGAGGATAAACTGTAATACAATCATGGTGTCTTTTTCTGCAGTGCCTGTACATTAATCATCTGTTTCATCTTTCAGCTGTCAAATCCAAGATCTAATATGTGTCTATATAACGCTCATAATCCATGCATCCATATTTTTCCTGCACGCATGGCAGTTCCTGAAGATGGTGGACTTTTTTTTTTTTTTTACAGACATTTCAGCTAATTTCTGTATCCCAAAGTTATGCAGATTAACAGGACAAGTAAAGTTAGTGTATGATACAGTATATTAAAAAAAAAAACACTGTTCTTTGTGTAATTTGATAACTTGAAATCAGATTTTAAAGAATACTTTATTTGTAAAATTCAAACACAGTCTGAAGAAACTACGACCTCCTTTCCCAGCAGAGGAACTATATATCCTTGATCGATAAAGTCTGAGTTTGGGGAAAATGCATTAGTAAGGGATAACTCAAGAGGCTTCCTGTCCAGCTGCTATCTTTGTCTCTGCTATGAATCTGAACATCTTCACCTACACCCTTATACTGCATTCTCTTATTTCACACACAGCAAACAGTGTTGATTGGACAGCGATAAATATACGAGTGAGCATTAATTTTATTAGGAACAAAGCCTGGAGGCACTGAGAGCCATTTTTTGTTCTGAAGTCCAAAAATATCCTTTTTATATGAAAGATTTTAAGCCTAAAATCTCTTCCTATTTGCATTACTTGCAGCTATTCTCTCCTCTGCTGCTGTTTTCCATCCAATATCAGAAGGCTTTATCCGATTGTATAGTATTTATTGGCCTTGTCTGCATGTCAGAACCATAACAAATGAGTCCCATGTGAAACAGAGTTACTTTAATCAGAATCCTGCAGCACTGAAGCAAAACATGCCAGTGTGGATTCATGCAGGCCGACAGGAAATTAACAGGAAACACAAGAACAGCGTATCTGCACTTAGTTCCTATTAATATTACATGTTACATGTTATAAGCATGCATGTGAAGTGAAACGTGCATTAATAAAGCCTCCAGCAGACTCGCTTTGTCCATACTTTTAATTCCATTTCAAATTTTAATCTGTAAACACAGGGCATTAATTAGTGGTGGGCATTAACCCGGCTGCTCACACCCTTTTCTATGTTTTTAATCGGTGCTTCTAATCTCATTTAAATCTAATCTCATTTCAGAGCATAATTAATCAGATCTTTCAGTGAGGACATTAACTAGACCTGCATGTCAGACAGCTTTCAAAGCCTCAAAGACTACAAATTATAGTGGATTTCTTAGGGTTTGGGAGGCTGATGTAAGTGAGACGCAACAGAGCAGCGATGGTGTGAAAGCAGAATGAACTGATGTGTTCTGCTGATGTTAACGAGACATTTTTAAGCATTTATCTCATGTTTTTCTACTTGATCTCCCTCATTTAATTAGTTTTGAGGAATTTTCTTACCTGAAAGTGAGAATAAAAATGATCTTGCATTGGCTTTTGTAAATAAAACTAATGACCAGTTTGATTTTAGAGCTCCCTATTAGTGAACATTTAATTGGGTACAGTCTCTGTTGTTTGCTCCTGTGAAGGACCAAAACATTTATATGTTGATTCTTTGATTGCTCAATGTTGGTTGGCATTCAGTTATAAAATATTAGCCCCTTTCTGCAGCGCCCCCTGGTGTGTGGGAGACACCCTTTTATAATTTGTTTACAAGTCAAAGAAATGGCCTAAATTCGACAGGCCAGTGGAAATAAATGGCCATTTCTCTGACTAAACTGGGTCACATCTACACATATAATACCTCGCTAAATTTGGCATGGGCACGAGTCAGCTAGCTACAAATGTGACTTTTGAAATCACTGGCAATTTACAGCCCTCAGATATGTGGCATTAAACATTTTTCAGAAACCATTTATTTTGTGCAGACTAACACAAAAACACTTTAAGTGAAGTTTCTGATTTTGAAACTCTGAAGAGTGGAGTTTTGATTAGTCCCAGGAGGATGTCTGGTGGAAACAAGTAGAAAACCTGAACCTGAATGACCATATAGCTTATTTGTTGGAGCATATCTCAAATTAGCATCCCTTACCAGAAGCAGGATACTTTTCACCTCTGTTTGTTCAGGGTTAGGAAAGGATCAGGGATAAAATACATTCTAAATTTTTGGTTAAAACAAGTAATCACACAGCAGACTCCCGGACCCATCCATCCACCCCGACCTCCCCGTATTAACTTACATAATTACTTCAGACAGGTGAAGGTGCTGTCGTAGTTAAGTCTTAACTATAGGTAGGGTTATAACTCCACGAAAAAAATTATGAGAAGACAGTCTCAGAAGGCAATAAATCTAAGTCTACTGCTCTTCAAAAAAAATGAGGAAGGCACATGTTTTAAGAAAGTTTTATAAAAAGGATTCATAGGTGCACCTTCTAGTGGTCAGTGGCGGAACTGCATCAAGCTCTTCCCCAGTCTACCATCAGGACAGCCATGTTGGAGACTTAGAAATGCATCTTTAGCTGAGAGCGGTGGCATGAACACTCAAGTATAAATCAGACAAAAATAAATCGTTGTGATGGCTGATATTTGGTCGCTCTCTTGGCATTCACCGCGTGCCTTAATTGTATGGACATTTAAATCAAGGTCCGCTGTGAACACGAGGAGAGGCGACCCATGTTTCTCTCTGCTCTTTGTCTTCCTCTGATTTGCTACATCATGATTCTGCACATTTTTTCATACATTTCTTGCTTTTTTTAGTGCAGCTCTGGTCTTGTGTGTCTCATTTTCACGTTTCCAGTGAGTTCATTTTTGCCACATTTTCCCAGCAATGCTCTGCCCTACTTTAGCCTACTAGAGCGTTCTCTGTCCCGCTTCCTCTTTATTCCCCTCCTTATCAGTCTCAGTAGTTTTTCTGCAACAGCAGCACCCCAAAAAATAAAATTGCTGCCAAGTTATCAAGCGCTGAGGGGGTTCCTCTTCAATGTATTTTTATAAACAGATAAACAATTTTCAATATATTGAGCTTGTAAATCTCTCATGACACTTAGTGGGCTATAAATTTATTAAATATCAATAGAGTGAACACTTTATTGTCACTGTTGGGCTATATTAACTATGACTGCACTGATTATTTATCATGCCTCTGTATGCTGCTAAGACTGCCGTACATATTGAATACAGCTGATCAAATTACACCGATACCAACATTTATGATGATATTGGCGCTGATTGTATTGGATATTGTGAACGCAGCCTACTGATAACATTATAATACATTAGTTTTTAAAGCAAAATAGTGGCTCATTACAATAATGACAAGATTTTTACTCTACTCTGCTCCTCTGCAGTGCTTTGTCTCCTCCTGCAGTCCACACATAGAGAAGCAGCCCAGGAGGACCCTGTAGTGGTCCATGTATACGTTTAAATGTGACTGTTTGTGCATTTCTTTTCCCTCAGATGTCCTCCACATAAATGGGTGCATGCTAGAACTGGTTCAGTGACCAAACTGACAACTGTGTACTGCTGTTTATCTGCTGTGTATATGGACTCTTTGTACATGCACTTTGCAGATTTTAGCCCTGTAACTAACAATTCACCCAAATCATTTGAATATAACTCGTTTCCATCCCCTCTTTCAGCTTCCAATACACTTGAAATAATGTAATCTTTACTGGCAGTCTCATTTCACCAGTTTACTTTGGAAGCAGTTCCACAGAAGTGTAATTATTTTCTTCTCAGATTAACACATCTGGAAGCCTGAAAAAAAGGTTAAGTCATTCTAACATTTTGTGCTTTGTAAAATTATGATTTTAACATCACGTGACCTCCCTCAGTTTTTTCCCCTCTTTCTTTTAAGCTGCACTGCATGCAATAATAATGCATCTTCAACTGCATTAAACGCAGACATGGTGCTCACTGAAATTGATTGACTGCATGGAGCAAGTGTAAAAATCTCTGCAAATTGATTTTCATACCCAGATGAGTGGAAACCAATAATGGTTTACTGGAAGACTGGAGGGAAAATGCATTAAAAAAAAAAAAACTAAAATAATGCAGTATATGCCTAAAAGTATTGCAGAGATATGCAGTTTTAAATCATTCACAAACACGGCAGCACTGCGGACCATTAAAGCATCATCGTCCATTATCCAAGAGCAGCGACAGCAGCAGCAGCAGCAGCCATAATGTACGTTCTTATACAGCACTGCATTAGTGACACAGCTGCAGGGGAGGAAGCTGCTGCTGCAGTTTTACTCCTCATCCCACGAGTACACAATCCTGTCAGCTAGAAAAGAAAAAAAAAGGAGGGGGGGCATCAGGACATGTAGCCTCTTCTTTTGATTTGTGCAGATGAAAAGCAGCAGCATCAGCATCATCTGTGCTGCTCAGCGGCTCTCCGGCAGAGAGGAGGACCCATCTGCAGCCTCATTAACCGCTGAAATGCTAATGACCCAGATAGCTCATGTAGGCTAAAACTGCAAAGGGGAGGGGGGGATGGTTGCCTTTGTGGGGGTCGGGCGTGTGTGTGTGTGTGTGTGTGTGTTAGAGTCTATATTTCACAGTTTTAAAGCAATATTCGACTCCAGACACCAAATAACTCAGATTACAGCACAACAAATAGTCCATCAGACAGTAAAGGATAATAAAGATTTGTTTTCTCTTTAGAGCATCATATTTACCAGAAAACACCACGGCCTGTCAGAGTTAAATATTACATTTGATGCAGTATTTGTGGATGGATTTGGGCGTGAATGCCGAATTTCGCTCATTTTTTTCGCAATAGAAAGAGAAAAAAGAAGTTCCGCAGAGCACGACAGCACACTGCGGCTTTCGCAGGAGCAAAGCGCAGATGAAAGGGTTTTAAAAAAAAAACCCTACACACAGCGCCTTTAATACCTTAGCTTTAAAATGAATAAATGTTCTATAAATGTGTGTAAAACCGAACAACAACAATACCTTTCAGCGGCAGGGTGCAGGATAAATGGCGCAGGTATCTATTTCTTTTGCCATTACCAAGCACATTCTTATTGTTTGATGTCTAAAAAAAATTCATAATAAAGGGCAGCCCAGACCTCCATAAATTATACCGATGCATGAGGTTCTGTGTGGCCGGTGACAGAACGCTGTAAACCGGCTTGATTTGCGGCTCGGTCCGCGGTCCTCTCCTCTGGAGGTCCTTGCAGGGATGCTGAGGATGCGGAGGAAGCGGAGGGATGTTGCGGGGGATGCGGAGGTCGGACCGTTCTTCTTCTGCATATGAGCTGAACAGGCGGTATTTTTTTCTCTCTCCAGAGAACCTCTAAAAGTACAAATAGTCCAGACCCATAAAGAACACAAGTGTCAAGCAAATATCCCGAACCCTTAAAAATCAGGTTTTGTGCGTGCTGGGTGCAGTCCGTATAGCTGTATGGCAGGATGGAGGGAGAGAAGTTGGGCGCAGTCAGATGGAGAGAGGAGAGAAGATAGGGGAGGGGGTGGTCCTCTGAAAGAGAGGGAGTCAGATGAAGCCGGGTTTTTACATCCTCAGTTTCAGCTTCCAGCTCCGTCCTCCTCTAAGAAAGGAGGCAGGAAAAAACGAGTGAAAGCATCTGCCTCACCAAACACACCAAGTGAAACAAGCCCCACTCCATATGACCATAAACTGTCATTAATTTAATCCAAATGGTTTCAAGGAACAATACAACTAGCCTCGGTGTCCAAAAGTATGTGGACACCCAAAGCTACATTTAAATGTGGCTGTGTGATGATGTAATCCCCAGACCTGGGTGTTAATCAGCCTCTGCTTTCATGGTTTCAGGCTTGCTGTGAGAATTTATAAACTTGCCTGCAGAGATTTGCTGCCATTCATCCTCAGGAGGTAGAGCACAGCGATGGGCAACAAAGATGGCTTTCATGGAGTTCCTCAAAGGTGCAGAATGAAACAAGCCAAACCGGATGTAGCTTTGTAAAATGAAGACATGTCATGCTGGATCTGGAAGGGGCTTTTCCCCTAAGTGTTGCCACAAAGTTCAAAGTGCAGTCTTCTCAAAAATATTAATGTATGCTATAATTTATCTAGGATGAAAAACCAAACAGTGACTGAGTAGCCAAAGAAAAGGTGGAGTGCCCCAAGTGCTTTGTGATTATGACATAGAATACTAGAAATAAAAGCATAAAGATTTGGTTAATTTGATTTATTTGGTAAATAAGTCAGTCAAGACTTTCAGTTTACATTTTCTATATTCATATTAGAGTAGATAACATCATCTTTACCAAGGCATTCAAGAAATAATTTGACACTTTGGAAAATATGCCTGTTTGCTGACAATATTTTTGGCTGAATTTTGAACAGCTTGCCAGCTAAGATGCACATAAATAAGGTGATTTTAGAGCTGCTGGAAGATGCAGTTCTCTATTCTGAAGAGGTAAATAAACACCATTATTCAGAAATTTTCAGAACTTTTCCTTTTATTTTTCCCCTTTCTGAGTACAAATAAAAGATACTCAGCATCTGAGACTCCATTCTGTGGCTAAGGCCTAAAGTAATTGGAACAACAGAGATAAAAAACCACCAAAACCTCTTTTAAGCATTTTTGGATGCGAGTTAAATGAGACGACGGGCTCTTTACAGATGAGAAAGCAGTTTAATTGGATTTGCATTAAACAGATAAAGCATTGATTTTTCCTTCTGTGGTTGATTTTGTCAATGCCGCCATCATGAAGATTTGCAACCACCTAACTCTTCGGCTTTTTGTTTCTCTTTATAAACATACACCTTTAAAAACAAATCCCCTGCCCCGAAAAGCTCAAACAGGGCAAAGTTAGAGTACTAATGGACCCTTTCCCTATTTGACCCCACCTAAACCACTGATGTCTAACAATTCTCAACAGCTCTGCCAACTCTGATGCAGTAGAAATAAAGCACATTCATTTCACTCATAGCTGCACCAGGTGATGTTTTCATTTAATGTGCTTCACTCAGTAGACGTCCAGAAATGGTTTCAGAAACGTTGCGTTGCTTGGTCCCAATATAGAGACTTCAAGGGGTGGAAAGAGTTAACAGAGAAGCCTACATTTCGAAAACTCTTCTTCTGTGGTGAAAACTAAAACAGTGCACCTGCCATCTGAATTATTGATGATTTCCACCTTCATACAGGAACAATGAGACACTGAAATTAACATTTTTTCCAACATTAGCAGCATTCCTCCTGGGTTCTTCCATATGGCTCATCATCTGTCCTCCTTCCATCCATCCCCCCACCACCACCTAGTGTACTGGGAACCAGTTGACTGATGGAGGCTCATTTGATTGCACCATTATAGCTGCCAACCATGAAATAATCATCATCTTCCATCTCATAAAGCCTGATTTTCTTCACAAAATCACTACAAGCTTATTTGAACTGTGAACAGTGCAGCTGAATAGTTTTCTTTAATACTTTTTTTAATGTTTGTAATAATTAAATATTTATTTTTCATTTCTCATCAGGGCTGAAGTGTTCATAGCTTAAACTAGATTAAATTGTTCTGCTGTTTGAATTTTTATTAAAATGTCAAATATTTATAGTTTACTTTCATAATTCAACCTGTTTTACTCGTGTAAAGACAAGTTGGTGTTTGTTTAACTCCCTCTAATTACACTTTGCATTGTTTCTCTTCCATATGCTGCTTTCATTTTTCAGGGTATGGAATAAAATGTGTTCCATTTTAATCTTGTGTACATGTTGGTTTTAATGGCTGTATTTTTCTAATGTTTTGGCGCTTCTGTCACGTCGAGCGTTTGGTGTAAAGTGGTTATAAAACTCTGCCTAAGCTTCTGATAACAACTGCTGAAGCTCACTCCTGTGACCATTGCCAGTAACCAGTAAGTGCGCTCTTTCCATCCTTTCTGCAGTGTCTTCTGTTTTTAAGGCAGCAGTGACAAAAGCTGCTTCTGTTCCAATGATCAGTGGTTTTCTTCCTATAATTGCAGGGGCATGATGGGAAATGGGAAAGAATTTATAAACTTGCCTGCAGAGATTTGCTGCCATTCATCCTCAGGAGCATTTGTGAGGTGCAGCACTGGTGGTGACGTAGAATAATGGGAAACAATGTTCTACACTTTACTTTTTGACTGTCGTGACTACACCACTGGGGTGCTTGTAGTTGTACATACATACTTGATAGTGTGAACACACTTGTGCACCCAAAACAGGGAGAAAAGTACAGAGCAGAAAGATAAAAAGAATATAAAAAGTATAGAAGTGCATGCTTTGAGACAGCTTAATTCTTCATCTTTCTAAAGATACAAAGCAGTATTTTTTTACACATCTTACTGTATTTGACAAATGTACAAATAAAAAGAGACGCTATTGTTTAAAGGAAGGTTAGCTCCGGCATTGAGGTAGTATGTCTGCATATCCAAGAAACTGCTTCTGCAGGTCTAAAGAAGCCTTTTTACTCTAAAAACCCTGGCTTATGAGAAATTGTCTTTAGATATAAGGCCGTGCCAGACGTTCGTGTTTTAAAAGTCCTTCAAATCTATTGCAGGCATACGTCCACATTAATAAACAGGTTCAGGTAAATCTCAGGGTCATGTTATTTGTGTAGCTGTGTTAAATAAGTCATCTAGAAGCAAACAGATGTCACGGTCTCCAAAGCCAAAACAACAAAATCCCCCACTCTTACTAAAAAGAAAAGAAACACCAAGCTATACGTTGAAACAGAAATATAATGCCTAAGCTCTGGAGCAGGTTAAGCTCCAGATTAGAGATCAACAGGTATGAAATCACTGCCTACTGACCAATCAATTCTCCACAAAATAGTGTCACCATTCCTGGAAGATCCCTCGGACCTCTGCAGGGAGAGTAGGCGTCCAAAGTCTTTGTGTTTCCCTGATGAGCCTCAGTAATAAATACAGATTATTAGACACAACTTTATTCCTAGATGCTTTATAATAAAACTAAAACTGTCGGGAGCAGGTTATGTTCAGAGTTTCAGTTTAAATTTGTCTGTAAGCGTCACATTTTCACCCATGAAACACCCCTTTTAGATTGGTCAGATGCTGCCAACACCACCCTGTTCATGTGAACGCGCAGGGGAAACCTTGGGTTAACTTAGTGAGTTGGTAACCAGCTTATCCTGATCGCCAGTGTTAGGGTTAGGGAATCTAGATAACGGAAAGATACACTGGGTATGTTGAACAACAAGAGGGGGAGACAGAAGCTCTCGTTCATGAAGAGGCCGAAAGGTCAGTAGACACAACACAGGGCTTCTGTATGTGTATATATATATATATATATATATATATGATTCACACTGGCCTGTATGATTTGGCATCAGCGTAAACCCCAGAAACACAGTACTGGTCAAGTTCTAATTCACACAGGTAAAGGTGTAGTGTTTCAGTCAGACTGTTATTTATGGTGATAAAAATCTGTCAAATTTTCTTTGAGACACACAGATAGTAGCACTAACAAGGAGGCAGGAGGCAGAACTAGGGGGTGGCAGAGTTGAAGATGTTAAGATTTTGGGCAAAGGATGTTGAATATGGAAGGAGGAAAAGAGGAAGACCACAGAGAAGGTTCATGGATGTAGTGAATGAGGACATGCAGAGGGTTGGTGTGACAGAGGAGGATGCTGGGGACAGGGTGAGATGAAGAAGAAGAAGAAAGATCTTTGAGAGTCACAGGGGACTCCAAAAATAAATGGATTAACTAATACTTTACTTTAAAGGTGTGAAAGATCGGTTTCTTTCTACGGTTTGCTGTTGGTGAGTGACAGACTTTGTCAGTTGAACCTGACACAAAGGTTTAGTTAAAAATGACTCATGGCCAGTGTAACTTTGATTGAGTGAAATCTGTAAGTGACAGCTTAATTTATGGGTCAGCTCAGTTTATAATTGATTTGTTTTGACTTAAGCCCCTTATTGTATTATATTTGGGTTTTTATTAACTGATCTCTTATTTCATTGTGCCTTTTCCTTTCACCTAGCTGAGCTTCTTTGTCTTATGCTGTATTAATTTTAGGAGCTGTTCTTCCCTCTTTAAGCTGTTTTGTTACAGTTTGTGTTTGATGCTGCGACACAATAATCTCCAGCTTTTTAAATAAAGAAAGAATCTCGTATTTTATTATCTTAACAGCCAGGTAGCACCCATAATCATAAAACCACAAATCAGCTTATAGCTGAGATAGTAACACTGAACTCCATTCAAAATACTAACAATTTAGTGGTATCTTAGGTATTGGTGAAGATACACCTCTTTTCAGTGTACACAAGAAGAAGAAGAAGAAATAAAAAAGCCGTCGGGTGAATTCGGCTTACTTGTGGTCCCAGTTAATTACAGGCAAATACAAATAAATGAGGATGAAGAACTTCTCTAATGGACTGTTGGTTGCTGCATCGTGTGTGGATTAACATGTGCTTTTTCTTCAGCACCATGTGTTGTAAGTGTGCTTTAATGTATGATCATAACGCTCTTTGGTTTACAGTCATCGTTTTATAACCGCCAGCACTTGAGTTACACAAGCTCCGTGTTCCTGTTAGGTAAGGTCAGCTCACTGGGCTAGCCCTCGGTGAGTGAGCAGCTGTCAGTGCGGCTGCGGGTCTATGGTCTCTCCATCTACCCTCCGTCTGGTTTGGCGTCACTTTGTCCACAGCAGGGTCGGAGACATGGCTTCCAAAGCACAGATGCCGACTCCAGAGACGGCGCTGCCCGGCCGGACTGAGAGCATCAAAGTCTCCGGTAAGAGCGGACCGTGTTAGCTTCAGCAGGCTAGCTTAAGTTATCAGTGTGGTACAACTTTGCGTCACAGCGTAACGAAGGAAAACGGGCAGTTTGCTGGTTTATTTTACGCTACAGTTGTCAGTGTGTAACTTCTCAGGTGTCGCCGTCCGTTCATGAAGAAAGCAGCTTCAGTTATAAAGATGTAATTAAGTTTAATCAACCGCAAATGCAGCCGTTACTACACCTGCTACTACCCGGTTAGACGTGCTGGTGCTGCGCATGCGCATGCCAGTCTGTCAACAGTGGTGGAATAAAACTGCACAAATGTGAGATGCTCCTACTTTGCTCATGCTGGAGATATCCGCTTATTAATTTAGTACCAATGCATGCATTTAAAAATACTCCATCACAGGTTCAATCTCAGCACCTATAACCCACCTTAAGTACTACAGTATTAGAAGTAAAATATGTGTTTTCATGTATACTAATTAAATAGATAAAAGTGGCATCCCACCTCTCATTATAATATTTTAACCTGTTTTCTTTTTTAGTGGGGTTTCATTTGCTCAAGTGTAACATACATTTTTGACTGCTGTTAAGTGGGGTAACACAAACTCATTGCCTTTACTGTATGCAGACAAGTTATGCTTATGTTTAAAGTCATGCCTCAAAGACCCATTTTGAGCCAGAAAAAGCCTGATTTATTATTATATATGAAGTTAATAGATTGTTGGTTGTAAAGTAAACAACATTCAACAGTTGTAGCTTCTTGTGCATTTAAAGTTAATGATTAGTACTACTGTTAAGGGCCAATAGATGAATCTAAAGATATGTGAGATTGATAAACAGAACGAGAAAGAAGGGGAATAATGTCATTATTGAACATATTTTTAGATTATCCTAATTTTCTATTTTTTGTAAAGAATTAGATAATATTTTCTCTTGTTGGATCAAACTGTTATTAAAAGGAATTAATCTGAAAGATTTAGAGAGGAAAGGCCCACAGACGTGTGAAGGGTAAAAAGGGATCAAAAATACAAAGTGATTTTTAGTCTGACAAGACCCAAAGATTAGAAACCACTGCTTAAACTGTTAACAGTTTGTCATATTTATGTCTATGTAAACTTTTTTTTTCCAAAACGTGGCACTTAATCTTTATCCTGTGTACACAAAATGTATATAGCACATATATAATTTATTAGAGACTAACCAAACATTATATTTACCCATCCATCCATCCATTTTCTTCCTCTGAGCAGAGAAGCCCAGACTTCTCTCACCCCAGCCCCCTCTTCCAGCTCATCCGGGGGGACACTGAGTTGTTCCCAAGCCAGCCGAGAAATATAATCTCTCCAGTGAGTCCTGGGTCTGCCCCGGGGCCTCCTCCCAGTAGGACATGCTTGGGATACCTCACCTAGGAGGTGTCCAGGAGGCATCCTTGTCAGATACCCGAACCACCTCAACTGACTTCTTTCGATGTGGAGGAGCTCTACTCTGTGCCCCTCTCAAATGACTGAGCTTCTCACCCTATCTCTAAGGGAGAGCCCAGCCACTCTTCAAAGGAAACTCATTTTCCGCCGCTTGTATCCGCGACCTCATTCTTTCGGTCACTACCCAGAGCTTATGACCATAGGTGAGGGTAGGAAAGTACATTGAGCGGTAAATCGGCAGCTTTGCTTTTATGCTCAGCTCTCTCTTCACCACAACAGATCAGTACAGCGTCTGCATCACTGTGGATGCCGCCCCAATCTGTCTGTCAACCTCATGCTCTACTCTCTCCTCACTCGTGAACATTATATTTAGTCTACAGCAAAATTGCTTTCTGATAGTGGCAGTTTAAGACAATCCATCCATCCATCCATCCATCTATCTTCCTAATATCCTGGACTGGTTGCTTTTATTAACATTAATATAATCAATTTAATTCTTTGAATATTTTGTGATATTCACATATTTAAAAATTCTTTGGTTAGAAATGTTAGGAATTCCTTTGCAAGTTACATATTGTTGGTGAAAATGAGCTGTTCTTCAAATGCAAACTAACTATTATCAGCTCAGCCAATGGGTGTGTTTGTGGCATGGTTGTTGGTGCCTGACGGGCTGGTTTGAGTATTTCAGAAACTGCTGATCTGCTGGGATTTTCCCACACAACCATCTCTAGGGTTTACATAGAACAGTCCGAAAAAGCAAAAATGCCTTGCTGATGCCAGAGGTCTGAGCTGATAAGAAGGCAGCAGTAACTCAAATAACCACTAGTTCCACCCAAAGTGTGCAGAAGAGCATCTCTGAAAACACAGCACGTTGAAGCTTGAAGCAGATGGGCTACAGCACCTGAAGACCACACCGGCTACCACTCCTGTAGGCTAAGATGGGAGAGCCATCACACAGCTGCTGCAGACCTGACAGGTGCACATCCATGATGCAAATCTCCCGTTCCACCACATCCCAAATGTCCCAAATTGTAGCCTCAGGATACTGAGGTTACCGCATAGGATACTCAGGATACTCAGGATACTGAGGCTACAATTCGACAAGATCACCAAAACTGGACAATAGAAGATTGTAAAAACATTGTCTGGTCTGATGAGTCTCTATTTCTGCTGTGACATTCGGATGGTAGGGTCAGAAATTTGTGTAAACAATTCAGTTCAGTTCAATTTTATTTATATCGCAATTTTAAATTTGATTCTGGATTTAACAGGGAGCCAATGAAGAGAAGCCAATATGGGAGAAATATGCTCTCTCTTTCTAGTCCCTGTCAGTACTCTCGCTGCAGCATTTTGGACCAACTGAAGCCTGATAATAATGAATTACAGTAGTCCAGCCTAGAAGTAATAAATGCATGAACTAGTTTTTCAGCATCACTCTGAGACAGGATGTTTCTAATTTTAGAGATATTGTGCAAATGCAAGAAAGCAGTCCTACATATTTGTTTAATATGTGCATTGAAGGACATATAAATGACTCTAGTGTTCCTCACAGGAACAACATGAAAGTATGCATCCATCCTGCTTTGTATCAATGGTTCAGCCTGTTGATGGTGGTAGAATGGTGTAGTGCACACTTTGGGCCCCTAATACCAGCTGTGCATCATTTAAACACCACAGCCGACCCGCGTAATGTTCCAGGCCATGTCCATTCCTTGATGACCACAGTGTACCATCCAATGGATGCTTCCATCAGGATAATGCACCATGTCACAAAGCTCACAGCATCTCAAACTGGTTTCTTGAACATGACAATGAGATCTCAATCCAATAGAGCACCTTTGGGATGTGGTGGAACGGGAGATTCATATCATGGATGTTCAGCTGACAAATCTGTAGCAACTATCATGTCAACATGGACCAAAATCTCTGAGGAATGTTTGCAGCACCTTGTTGAATCTGTACCATTCAGAATTAAGGCAGTTCTGAAGTTTAAAGGTGGTCCAACCTGGTACTAGCAAGGTTTACCTAAAAAAAAAGTGTTTGGTGAATTTATGTAAAAAATTAGGCATAATTTTGTAGAATAACAATAAAATTAAATATCAAGTAACAGAACTATGTTCAGGTATGTAAAACAGACACATTTTATGTCACAGTTTGCTCTAAATGATTTTTTAGACTCCATAATTTAGCAAAATTTTGAAATGTTTTATACAATAAACTATAACACTATAATGTTGCTCAGCTATAATTTGAGGATATTAAGGGAGAGATATTCACATTAAGTATCAGATATTAGTAGCTTCAGTTTATACACATCAGGACTTGCTTTTAATATTACACACATCTGTTGACTTAGTTCCCTCTTTAGAAATATAACTGTCTCTCCATCATGTAAATGGCTCAAAGAAAACTGTGCATACGTGTGTGTGTGTGTGTGTGTGTGTGTGTGTGTTTGTGAGATAGAGAGCTTTCTGTGAGCATAAACAGACCGACAGCAGCACTAAGCTGGCAGTCAGGGCAGTTGGCACCAACCTGCCCCCTCTTCACTACAAGTGAGGGCACAGAGTCTTGGCACATGATGAATAGATCTGCACTGGCACTAAACAAAAGACCTGAGACACACATATACTCACACACACACTCAGAGACACACAGAGTCATTTCCTTTTAGTAGTAAGTAGTAAGTGTAAAGGTTGTTGGATGAAGAGTTTTGAAAATATTGAGTGAGTTTTGGTTTCAGTGTTGAAAAGACAGAAAAAGAGGAGGAATCAAGTGTTTGAGTGATTATAAATGAGCTGAATTTAGATTGTTTTTTTTTTTTGGAGTGTGTTTAATGTTTTGGTTGGGCTGGAGGGGGTTGGACTGGGGAAGAAGGATGTGGGAGTGGAGGGGTTAGTGGGGCGGGGGTCCACAGCGAAAGGACGATCGGGATGGAGGGTAGGATGGGAAGGTTCAGACGGAGTGGCAGACATGCTGGAGCATCGCCAAGGCTCCTCGGGAACACTGCCACAATCGAGAGAGAGCCGAAGAAAGAGCGAGGGAGCAGAGAGGAAAGGAAAAAGCCATGCCTGCAGTCGAGAGACTTGGCAGGACTTCCCCTCCTTTGTCTGCCTGGCTCAGAGATGCAGCGCCAGAGGAAATCAAGAAACGTCCAAGCATGGTGGTGGTGATGGTGGTGGTGGATGGGGACAAGCTCTGCGTCGGCTTCGAAAAGACGGGAGAGAAAAAGTATTTCCAAAGGACCGAAACCCCCGCGTCTTTGAGGTCAATGGAAATCGGAAACAAAACAAGCCTTTTTCTCTATTTAAACAAAATTCCGCGTTGGACCCATTGGACCCGACCGGGTTTTGGAGAGTGTAGCGTGACCGCAATATCCGAAAAGTCACCCTGCGATTTTAATGCTAACGAAGTAGTTTATAAAGCATTGGTATTTCTTGGAGCTCTAAACAGCATCTCTGAACTGGACAAGGCCGGATACTGGACTTCAGAGTCTGATAGTAGCCAGAGGAAGGCCATCCCTGCGCAGAGCAAGAGGTTTGTGTATCAATGCTTTTTGGGCTTTGAAACTTCTAAGACCAATTCTTATTGTTTGGGGGAAGAGGTTTCATATTCAAGGGAGTAGAAACACAAAGAGAAGCTAGGTATGTGTTTGATAATCAGATCGAGCATGAGGAAACAAAACAGGCCAAACAGGGCCAGAAGCCTAAACAAAAGACCAAAGTGTCCACATCTCTCCAAGATCTTTTGGTTCAGCTTTTGCATGGTTAACAGTGAATCCAATTAGATTTCATTCAGAACTATGCATGTAGGATGGTAAACAGGACTATAAGTTTATTTTTAACCTTGTAAGCAGTAGTACGATCTCACCAGCTTCAGCTGTAGCTCTTCAAGGACTTTCGATTGTACATTACAGACAGTATCCTAAAAAGTTGAATCTGTTCATCTGGACGTAGCGATTTTTTTTTTTTTTTTTATACTAAAAAATTTTTTTTTTTTTAAAAAAAAAAAAAAAAATTCAATTTATTA
>VUQS01023132.1:0-11632 GCA_015108495.1 Heterochromis multidens | reverse complement strand
CAGGGTCTCCGCCCTTGGCCGCCGCCCGACTCACACTGCACCTGACCCCTACGGCGCCTCCTGCGGGTGGTGGGCCTGCAGGAGGGTGGTCCCACGTATGCTGTTCGGGCTGTGCCCGGCCAGGCCCCATGGGCTAAGGCCTGGCCACCAGGCGCTCTCCCTCGAGCTCCCTCCCCGGGCCTGGCTCCAGGGCGGGGCCCCGGTAACCCTATCCCGGGCAGGGTAAACTGTTCCCTTGCTGTAACTCTCATAAGGGTCTTCTGATTAAAAACCACTAGAGTCTAAATACCAAGGTATCCCCATTAGTTTTTTAGAACTGTAGAAGCCTTTCGGATGAGAGGCGAAACCTAAAAAGAAGTGCAGTTGCTTCAACTCAAGCGCTTAAGACTACCATGACCTGGACTGAGAAGCTACCAAGGCATATTTCCTTCCAAATGTATGGGACAACGATTAGTTTTAATTATTTCTAAAATCCTGCTGTTATGTTTGAGTATACCAGTCAAATGTGAGTATAATATTCATTTTTATTTTTTCATTTTAAGTATTCTTGGTATTTGCAAAAGCTTGAGGAAAACATCTGGCTCTTTTTTTGCTACATGCTCCAGTATATCCACCAGTTTCTTGAACTGGTTCTTGGTGCATAGCAGATAATATAAAGTGGGCCTTTTCCAATGACAGCAGCTGCATGTTAAGGCCAGAAGTTTGACCTCATTTGATTTGTACACACTGTTTACAATCCCACAGCACAAGTCATTTATCCAGTACACACTATAGGTACTATGTGTGAAAATTTATGTCAGAGATCCACAAGCACATTCTGCTGTGCTGTTGTGTTTCTTCTGTGTCAATGTAACACTGATGACACAGAAGCTTAAAAATTAGGAGCTGCTTCCTTCTTAAGATTTTCACAAATTCACCATCAAGTAACTTGACCTGCTTAAATGCCCATACAAGTCCTCCAACAGCCAGAGATACAAGGAACACCTCAGATATGAATTACAACACAAATAGACCTTGGAAATGGCTGTGTTCCCAAGGACACCCTTCCCAACCCCCTTAAACTGATTTGAACCACTTGGCAGGATGATTATCTCTGGTGTAAAGTAATTTCTCACTCAGAGGCAATTTTTCCAGATGAAAAGATCTGGCTTTCTGACTTGCTTGGAAAAAAATATTTTATTTTGCTGGAGGTTAAGCTCAAAAAATATGTAACATAATTCAAACGATCTTATGAGTCAGCTTTGTGTCTTAATCTGTACGCCAGAAGGAGGTAACAAAAATAAACATATGACTTTCCCTAATCTGCTTTGCAAACCGATTTCTGGTGCCAAGCAAATACTGTGGAAAAATTTAAAAAGCAGATAAGTCTGAGAAGGTTTTTGTTCCCCAGGGAACTGTACCTCTAAAAGACCTTTCATACAAAAAGACAGATAACAAAATCCTAATCAGCAGTTCCTAATATGAAACTAGAACACAAATGGCGGTGAAAAATATATTGAAAAATTCAAAAGGTTCAAAACCTTTGTTAAATCAAAAGCTACAGATGAAAACTCTGGAAAAAAAATGTCTATGGAATCTGATGCATGAAGAGGCTCTTTCTCTTGAGTCTACACTTTCTCTCACAGCTAGCCCTGTTCAGTCAGCAATAAAAGGCAAGGTATAGCAGGTGGTATTGAATAAAGAATGTTCTCTCTACCAATAGGTCCTGATCTTCAGCTTCCTTATCTCTAACAATGTCACTGTGCAGATTTCCTTAGAAACAAGCCCTCTGGGAAATCACAGTCAGGCAGATGTGCCTTTTCTACAACAGAAGGTCACTCTAGCGTCCTTTTATGCTCCTTTGTGTTTGATATATTGGAGCCACTACGTAACTTCATACAGTGATATCTGTTAAGTGTGCATATATTCTATCAATCAGGAATATGCCTGCAAAAATTCTGATCATGCAAGATTTGTATTCTCTCATGGGAAAGAAATAGAAGAAGGAAAACAGAGAATAGAAAATCCTTGAGTCAGCCTCTTCCTCCCACTGGCTTAGCTCATCATTTCTGTATGACATCTGTCAATAAACAGGCCCAACGTGAAATATACACATCTTTAAGACCTTTGCTGCCTTTTTAATACCTGAAATCCTGTCTTACATAGTGTAACCGCAACAAAGCATCTTGGAGGCAAATAAGTGAACTTTAAAAATGCTGGAGGATTAACTTAGTACTGAAAAGCTCCACGAATCAGATAAAGTAAAAAGGGAAATGCCAAGTCAAAGTTGCTTGGGACTCGTCTAAACCTCCAGCACCCGGCTGTCTTCTGAACTTTATGTTTTCATAAGACATCTTCTGCTGGGTCTGGATGGTGGATGACATGTTAGGATTTGGATTATTGAGGTGGTTTGAACCGGGGTGAGCTTGTCACTTTGGTGCTATATTAGGTCAGACAGCAGGAGACACACAGAGAAACAGTCTAGTCTGATCAGGCTTGACAGTTTGCTCTCCCAGTATGTCCACTTTTCCAGACTACTCAGCTTGACGTACATAGATGAGCATGCACAAGCAATCTGACACCCAGCCTGTTTTCACAATGCAGTGGTGAGCGCATGTGCAGAGGAGACAGGCAGACAATGATGAGGAGTGACATCTCTTGGGAAATCAGTTTACACAAACAGAGGAGTGTTTACAATGACACCTCTTAAGTGTTTTCAGGCAAAAAAGAAAAAGACAACAAGGATAAAATAGGCCTAGGATTTAGAAAGCATCATAAAAATAGAATAGGAACTCACGTCACACAATTGGAATAGATAGCAAGGTCATTCAGCAGAAATAAAGGATACCAATACCCACTGAGAAAAACAGTAAAAAGTAGATTTGATCACTGTGGGGGAAAAAACATGCACACATGTCCATCAAGTAAGTTTCCAGTTTACCTGACTTAAGGGCTAATTAATTAATTGCCAAAACTATGCACTATTAACGTTTGCCACCAGAGGGCAACATCAAGGGAACCAAAAGACAACAACCACTCAACACCACTCCATTGTTTTATTCAAATGTATGCAGTCCACCAAGACATATCTTAAAAAATAAAATACTCTGATTTCAATGATAATTTATGTCTAATATGGTTGTCTTACAAAATAACTTCAACTAACAGGTTAAAAAATGCTAAGCAATAAATTATTGTGTATGATATTAAAATCCAGACAGTTTGAAGCTTGAGAATTACACTGCTGGTTTCACTTGCCGCAAATGTTAAAAGGGCAGCTTGAAATCAAAGATATACATTTTTCCTATCTCCTATTTGTGCTATTTATTGATCTAGAATTTTTAGTATGAGTTGCCCTTTTTATAAAATTATATGTTATATTTTATAATAATAGTTTGTAAGAAAGCAGCAATATCTCTTTCCAGACATCAGGACCTTGTAACTCAAAATCACTTACAAACCTTACTGCAAGCAGTCTCATGTAGGCACTATTTTCTCTCTCCTGAACTATACTACAGCTCAGCATGAGACTCTCATCACATGTAAATCTGCACACTGATAGATGTAGTTCAGGATAGAGAAAACAGTTCCTACATGGAACTGCTCACAACAAGGTTTATAGATGTTTTTTTTAGGAACTAGGTCATGATTTCTGGAAAGAGACATGGCTGTAGAGTTTTTTTTAATGTTTTCTGTTGCCTTGGTGCACTACAAGGGAAGTGCCATTTAGTTTTATTATAGTCAGAGAAGGCAGGCATCTTTACAGCCAATATCTCAAAAACTGGGCAACTCACACTGAAACAATCTAGATTAATAAATGGCACTGCAAGCCATTATCCCTTTCATGTACATGTTAAGTTCGGAGTTACAGGGAATGCAGATAAAGCTTTATCCTATAGCTGATGAGTGTGAAAAGCATATCTATCTAAGAGAAAACAGAATAAGCACATACACTTTGAAAACAGGGGCATTTAAAGACTGTTTTGAAAGAAACAAAGCTTGTGTAATGGGTAAGAGAAAAGACTCTCTTTTTGTTTCTTTCCACATTTAAAGCAAAAACCACTGCTCTCTGATGTTAAATTCTTCTAGGTCTAGCCTGATTTTTTTTTTTGCTACCAAAAGTGGCACCTAAGGGTGGTTCAAAAGTGCAGACCTGTCCAGCATGAAGGTCATGTGAGCTGAAGCATGGATGAGAGAGTTAGAACTGTGGTTCGTTTTAAAGAATGGGCTGTGAGTTATACAACCAACAGCCTGCTACAATAATCCATCCTGCTCCAGGGACAGAAGAGCAGAGTGCACTTTTTATTTGGATGTATGTTCATATGTGCATAGTCAAGAGAGGAGAGATACTCTTATACAACATCTCAGTATAGCCATTATCCACACTAACCCTTCTCTCCCATTTCCCCCATCGAGGGAGCTTAGTAAGACAGGATTACCACCAATTACAGGCCTCCCCCAAAGAGCATGGAAACTGGGTTTGAGGATCATGTGTGTATTGTGTATGACCCACAATGACCAGATGAAAGATGATCATTTAAGATATAATCAGTAGCAAGCATGAAAGGATCAATACTGAACACTTCCTGACATTAAATGCATCAGGTCAGCTCTTCTGTCATGAATCACAGAGTGTTCTATGTAATCATTAGATCTATATGTAAAAAAGCATGAATGCGACAGAAGGATAACAAAGATAATCCTTAGTACATATATTAAAATCTTTTTGCCAAGCAGCTGGGGAATCATGCACTTCTTATCAGCATTATCTAAAGTTAAGTCAACCAGAAACTCACCAGAGTTTTCTTGGCCTTCCAATTCGGAAAGGTGAGCACGGCATTTTGCTGAGTTCTGTTAAAGTTTTGCTGCCAGATGTTTTAGCTCACAGTTCAAATTTCCAGTCATGTCCAACATGCAGAACATGCATGCACTGTCGGTACTTATTGATTTCGAGAAAAGTTGGTGAACTGTCTGATGGCACTTTCACTGTTGCTTTATCCTGGCACCAACAGTCTTGCTGATCAAAGATGATCTGCCCTGCTGGGTATGGCCAGTGATGATAATGTAAAGTAGCTCTAAAACACTGCACCAAATTCATCAATCAGTGTTGAATTATTTCCTGATTTGAAGGAAATCGTGATTGCCAAAAAACGAGTATGACTGATGAACTCGTATTATTGCATCTTGGCTTTCTGATGCAGGCCCCACATTTTCTACTTGTAACGTCACCTCATCCAGTCAGTTCCTTCCCCTTCTTCCTCCTCTTCACGCCCAGAAGTCTTTTATCTCCTGTGCTGCTTTTGTGTCCTGTTTTAGAGCCTCCTCTTCATCTTTATTTTGGTCCAGAGTTTACTCTTCTTCTTTACAAAGAGGTGCAATCATTCTGTCTCAGGCAGCAGCAGCTGATGGTCGGACGACAGCCTGTGCAAACAAGCTCAGCCACTGCTGAGTAATGCAGGCCTGGCTGGTAAAAGATATCCTCCTGTATTTGTATTCCAGAGGGAAGGTGCGATGATACTATGGTGAAGCACTGTTTAATGTGCTGCATTCAGACAGAAGGGGATGAGGGCCAGACACTCATGCCACCACACCTAAAAGCTTTCAGAAATGGTGTCGTGTATCTGCAGTGGCAGGAGTTGTGCATGCTCAGATCCCTGCCTCTCTCCATGTGCCACTCACAGCAGCACTCCAACCTTGCCAGCACTGCAGAGATGGCAGGACGGACTGGGTATCTGTTTCCCTGCTGTTGCCCATCTGCTCTACCTTTTACAGGCCCATTCATCTTACTTAACTCTACTCACTGCACTGATTCACACATTTAAAACTTACAAAGCTGGTGTGAGTCAGTGACATTTATCACCAACAGAAGAATGCTATAAGATTTAAAGCTTTAATCAACTGTGTTTGCTTGTTAAAACTAAAGGAATGTCATTTATTTTACTGACAGAGGAAACACTTACCATAAGCTTCTGGCCTTGGAGAATGTCTTGTCCACTCTGAAAAACAATAACAAATAACAGTTGTTACAGTCCTAATTAAACATGCTTAATTTAATGTGCTTATTGCACTCTGGTTGTTTCATGTTGACCTTTCCTAGAAACAAGTACATTTGACATATTTAAAATCTGTATAGCAAGTAATTACTTAAAAGTCTAAACAAAAAACAGGAATACAATACCTAGAGACAGTTACATGTAAACATTAGTTTCCATGCCCGTGCCTTCCTGCAAGTTTACTCAGATTAATTTAAAGTGCACTTAAAAAAAGTCCAATGAACTGAAAGAGGTTGGTTATGCAGCAAGCTGGGTTACCCTGAAATAACTCCTGCCATCTGTTAAAGCATCATTTCCAAGAATGAAAGGATGATTACTAGTCTTGTGTTTTCTGAGACAAACTGAATCATGCTCTAGTTTGAATCTGTGCTTTGAGGCTCATTGCACACTGTCAGTCCAGAATAAACTATCATCTGTTGTTACATAGTCTGGATAAACAGATTTAAGCAGCAGTAATCACTGGAAACAATAACCAGATGAAGCAGGGTTGGGAACTCCTGGGATGAGAATGTAGAGACTTGTTTTTGCCAAAAGATGGCACTGTGTGTGCAGAAGAAATATAATCCTGATTTGCAATTAATGACAAACTGCACTTGCTCTGCTCATCAGGCTGAAAGATATTTATCATGATAATCAAGACCATGAGGCAGAATTTTAACCACAAGACACACAAAAAGGACCAAATACTTTTATTCTACAAAAAAGAGCTTCTCTGGAGATGTAGCGTTTAAGTTTAATGTAAAAAGTGGATGCAGACCTTTCTCTTGTGATGTTTTTTAGTACGCCTTGTGGCTCGCTTCTTCATCTGTACCTTTAGTCTTATATTGATTTCTGAGCAATATAAGAAGATACACCACCAAACAGCGCAAAAGAAATACAAGTAAGCCAATAATAAGATTGATTCCCTTCCTTGTTGACCGTGTCTCTCATGACATAGAAAGGAGATATCCCGAAACCCCAAACTGGGTCTCTGTCTGCTCGCACTGTGTCTGCCAATAGGGCCACTATAGTTTAGAACTCTTACTCATCCTTCTGTGGAAATGATTAGTGTGTATGACACAGCAACACCCGGAGGATCAAGCAATTCTGGAAAATGACTTTTGCTCTCTGAAAAATTATGACATAATAATACACCAAAAAAAGACTATGCCACGGTATCTGCTCTGTGAAGCTGTAGACAGGCCTCAGGTTGCTACTTAGCATTTAACACTAACTACAAACTACAGCTAAAGGTGAGGAGAATCTTAGCTTGAGTAGGTATTGTTGAATAGCATTAACAATAAATAGATTTTGACCAGATGGTGACGTTGTGAAGTCAAAATTATTATATGAGCTATATTAGTTATATTATCATACTGTATCATTAGTTTTAAGAAAAATAAGAATAACTTTATTGATCTCAAAGGGAAATTCATAATTTATTATTTATACTTAGAAAAACATGAATGTTTGAATCCAGTATCATAACCATTCAGCAACAGTTCACATATTCTACTAAAGGTAAAAAATGTCAACCTGGTAAAATGTTATGACAATCCATCAGTTTGAGATATTTAAGTCTTGACAAAAGGAAAAAGACTGATTGAAACTCCCATACCAAGAGTTGTAGGCCAAAAATCATGAGTACACAGTTCAGAAATCATTCTAGGGAAGGAAGTCCAGTTTCCATTCAAATAAAGAGGTCTCTTCATTTCATTTCATTTGTTAAAAGAAATCCCCAATGAGGCACTTAACTTAAGAACCAAAGGTTAAAAAAAGTTGGTACTTCTTCTTTTGTTTGTGAGAAGTTCTCAAAAAGTAAATGAAAGCCAAAAGCTTCCTCCTTCTTAGAAAATTGCCTTAGTGAGAGGAAACAGGCCCTGGGGGGGGTTGTTTGTTCATTGCACTGTGGAGTCATGAATCAACAGACTTGAGTTGTTACAGTAGGTTCTCGCCTGATTCCCCTCAGTGCAGAAGATCACTCATCATTTTCAACCCCAGGCCTTCAAGTGACACATAATGGCACCCAGATGGAATTTGTGGTGCCGTTCTATCTCTAAATCTACCACCAGTGTTGATTTCACTGAGCCTAACAGACACATGTCTGTAGATAAATCAGTGCTCCATCTTAAGTGGAATACATACTGGTCCTTGGGAGAGCAGAAAAGTGCTTATGTACCATTGGTTGTGCTCTTGTGAAGCTGAGTGTGAGAAGGCAAAAGTTGTTTTCATATGTGCTGCATCACTAAGAATAATATTTTCCTCAACCTCATCCTGTGCTGTTCACCCAGGTTCTCAGGTTTCATGGAATTCCCATAAAATGAAATCAACCAGGGTGTGTCAAGATTATTGGAAAAAGGCTAAGAAGCAGAGAGCCCAAAACAAATACAGAACATTTGAAATCAAACTTCACCTTAGCTGGACCACAAAACATGACACCCAGCAGCTTATACCTCCTACAGACAAACCGGGACAGAGGAAGGACAAATACGTCAAACCTACGCTTATAAAATCAACATGTTTTTTGCTGTGCTATGCTGGAAAAATGGTGGTATTTTGCTTTATGCCAAAGACTATGAGCTGTGTTGAAAGAAATTAAATGGGGTTTACATAGATAGGGCACAAGTAAACTGAAGCTCCTTGATCATCTCTTAACATTCCCCAACTGATTGAACATTTTGTGAAGAACTTCAAGTGTGTTGTACTAACATTATCAATCTGATGTGAATTATAGTAACTCAAAACACTACTAACTATTATGGATACAGTATACCACTATTGAAAATGACATTTCTACTAATTGTATAAGACTTTCTGTAAATAAAGCAAAGTAAAAATGCACTGAGCAGGACAAAGAAGGAGAGCTGACAACAGTCAATCGCGAAAAAATCTCAGCCGTAACAGCAATACAAATAATATTTTGTCACGATTGGAGTGGACAAAAGTGTGCTATAATAAACATGCCTGTGCTAATGCATTTTTGTGTCATGAGTCATAGTTTGCATATTCAAATCTAGCTGTGAAAAGACTGTGGGTAGCCTTGTTTTGATTTTGATTTTGTAAAAAAAAAAAGAAAAAAAAAAAAGACTAGATTGATTAGTGAATTTCACAGCCAATCATAGCACAGCTCAGGAGGTCATAGCCAAATACAAACAAATTGTTTTTTTAATGCTTCCTCTATGCTTTCAGCATAGGTATCACACACACAAACGGGTTGCCATGGAAACAAACATCAGCAAGGGATAAAAAAGTCCCAAGGCGGGTCTCAGAAACCCAAAGCCATCACTGTGTCAGCAGCTGTGACACTCGACAATTAGTTAATTCAACTTAATCTGACTTTAACTACAGCTTGCAATTTCCTCTCATCTCCGGCTGAACTTTTAAACATTTTCTTCACTTCTTCACAAAGAATTAGCTTAAGTCTGTAGTATATATATAAATATACACGTAAGTCAGCAACACTGCTTGTGGCAAATAGGTCAGCAGACAAGGCTGAAGAGATAGACTGGAGGAAATCCAGCTTAAAGCAAATAAGTTTGCTGTTCAGCTACAAATCTGCTACAGTAACATGTTCTTCCAATTTTAATTCTATATCTTAAATATAAAAAGCACTTTAAATTTAACATAATCCAGATGGAGGCCAAGCATAAACATCCCAACAGCTGTTTCATAAAGCCTTTCATTGTTTCACTTTTCAGATGTTTGCTATGCTTTCAACCAGCATTTTCTATCACCAGTAGAAAAAAACACATACTAAACACTGGAAAATAACCCTGGCATTAATGTTATTTGGTTAAAAAACAGGAGTTTAATGATAAAGAATAAGGCCAGTGCTGTTAGTCAGTATCTTAAAACAAACATTTTAAATAAGAGCCATATGTAAGAATGGATGTTACTACTACTGATGCTAAAAACCATGATCCCGGTGAACCCAGCTTTCACAGAAATTATTCTAGTTCCCTACAGCTGCAGTAAATTCTGGTGGAGTCACGGTCAGTGTTACGCCCAGTTCACCCTGCAAGAGTTGGGAATAACTAAAGTTCTTTGACACTGTGAGTTTAATATTCTTCAATTAAAACAGAAGTGAAAAGGTCACATATCTTGACCTAGCATCTGTTGAATAAAGACTGCACTTTGTTGCCTTGTTTGCAGGGTAACATTTGATTAGTAGCAATAAATAGTAAGCATAACCACAGACTATACTAAAGTGTTGAGTTGCACTCTTGGTGTTTTGAAGCCCAAATTGATTAGTCAGATGTGGATGTGACAAAGAAACCCAGGGATGCTGCATGACCATAATGATGTACAAAACAAACGTTATGGTGTATTCAATGCAATCAATGGGAATCTCTCAATTGGAACTCATCAGGAAAAAGCTTAGTGGGGCTGATAACAGGAGCTGAAGTTTTGATTTCCCATAGACTTCTATATAAGCAAACTTCTTGTGCAACTGAAGAAGTCGGCATCTGCTGGCCCTTGGAAAGAATACATGTTTACAGCAGTTCTGTATTGACTTCACTTTTCAGATGTCCTTCTTTTAGATACAGTCAATGAATATAACTAAGGCTGAATGGGACTGACATTATTTCAGCCAGGAGATTACACCTGGCTACACATCCATGTGCAGACATGAGGAGCCTGAAGCAGGGAGAGCAGCTGCACACTGAGTTACTATTAAAGTACACCAACTGGAAGCAGTCTAAAGCAACTTAAACAGCGTACTCTATATGAGATTTACCAGTTGGAAGGGTGTCAGCTGAACCATCAGCTGATTAGGGCTGATATTGAGGTCAACTGTGATCAGCTGATGCTAACGTAAATACTATTCATCCTGAGGGTGTAGTAAATTTAATTTCAGTCCTTTATTTCCGAGATAAAAAAAAAGGCAGGGTCTTACCAAAGGCTTCATAAGTAACACAAATGTCTGTTCAAAACTCTGTGAAAATCCATCAAAAAGTTTTGGAGAGATTTCAGTCTTTATCGAAGTGTGTTCCAGTTAAGCAATATGCCACCATTTATCCACCAAAACTAAAGAAAAGTGGATAATTGAATGCAGCATGTGAGCCTTTCTACCATTAACACCTACATAAACACAAATAGTATTCTCATATCCAACTCTGAATTTAGCCATTCATTATCCTTCAGGATATATAGTGGACTCAAAAATATACTCAGTGAGACACACAAGGCCTTATGCAGAAATAACAGTCAGGGTAGTGATGAGAAACACTGTCAAACAATACTGAACATGACCAGATCTAGACAATGTACTGTATCTCAATCCCGTGTGGGCTGAATGAGCTCATGTCAATGGGCTCATTCAGCCCACGTAAATCAGCGTAAAGTGGCTGAATGTCCTCATTTAGCTACAGTACAGTAGGATACAGTGTATGTGAAAACAGACACATTGGTAGTGAAATATTTAGCACATCTACCAGACAAACAAAACACATGACAATCCTTTTTAACTTCAACTGTAATAATTTTGTAACTGAATGTAGTTTGTTTTAATTATTTTAATATTAATTTAATGTTGCTGTCTGTGTGTGTGTGTGTGTGTGTGTGTGTGTGTGTGTGTGTGTGTGTGTGTGTGTGTGTGTGTGTGTGTGATTTAGTGTGTA
>VUQS01023130.1:6286-20434 GCA_015108495.1 Heterochromis multidens | reverse complement strand
GGCATTGTATGGGATGATACTGCATCCACTGTGTTGGCTGATATGCAACTATAACAACAAAACACATGCATATACAAGAGAACAGCTTTTAAATAGCTGTCCACTGTAGTGACCACTATGCATGAAAGGATTAATTTATGTAGCAGAACTACAGAACTTTTTTCACCTCATATTAGATATTTAAAGTCTGAACAAAGTATTTTAAAAATATATAGTGCTCTATTTTCACTGGGCAAGTGAAGTAACACTTGGACAGTTTGGACATCTCAACTAGTTGTTACAGGCCATACAGGTGCAACAAAAATGAGCTGCATGTGATATTTCTTTATTCCTTTCTAAGTCGTTTTACATTGACTTTGTTGTTTTCTACTCACCTCTTCTTCTCATCTTTCCTAAAATCAGGTTTTTCTTGTGTTTTGTTAAGTGGAAGAAGAAGGCGTTTTCATCAAGGAGCTGCTTGCAGTCAAAGATTTATTCTATGAAATTTGCATACGGATCTGATTGAGAGCTGAAGAGAGAAGCTGATTGGAGATGAGCCAGGCTTTGCACAATGCAACTGAGGTCATGCAAACATAACCATCAAAACCCCATTAGGTCATGAGCCACTTTCTCTCTACCATGATGGGAAACGCCTGGCTCCCCTCTGATCTGACAGGTGATTGATTTAGATATTGGACACAATTTCTTAATGGAAGCTAGGAGGAAGCAAGTAGTTTCTCTTGGTCAGTGAAGCAGGAACTGTTTGCAAGTCTTAGGCAGGCCCCAAGATGGTCATTCGTCATCATGAATCTGCATTTTGACTTTTCATGTGAGGGAAAGCAGACCCTCATTTGTTGATCCAAAAGGTTCTCTCACATTTGAGGTGCATCTTCTGAGGTTATTCCAGTAGTAGGTTCCAGCACTCTCCACTCATGCCAGGTTTTGTCCTGGATTTGATCTCCATGTCATTTTGCAGTGTGAGAATCTCATTTGCAACAGCAGAGCTATCCAGGTGGAACAGTGCTATAACTTGGAGGATATGCAGTCCACATTGCTTAAATGAAAAACAGATAGCTGTGGCAACAGGGTTGATGGATACAAAGTCCTCAAAGCTCTGCACACATTCTGACAAAATGCTCTGAGCTTGCTGTTAGTTACGGTCAGTGTGAGGCTGGAAGTCTTTGCAATTCAGCAGGTCACAGTACTATAGCCTTATTGATATAGTTTAGCTTGTTTAAAATGTGTTTATTAAACTGGTCAGAAACTTTAAATCCAGTCCACCAGCTGCAAATATTAAGTCCAGATAGAAGAGTATTTGATGATTGTGGAAACACCCGCTGAACAGCAGTAACTGTTATAAAACCAACGTCTCTTTTTCAAAAACTAAACACAAGAAGCGCACACTGTGTCACAAATTCTGACATAGTCAGTGGTCCACAGTCCATATAAACCGAGTGAAAGTTGTTTTGGAGTTCCTTTAAGAGTCTGTGTAAGTGGATGTAGGTCTCTTCTGTTTCAGTGAACAAATAGTCATAGCACTGCCTGTCCTTTCAGCTTCAGTAACGTGCTGCTCAGTCAACTCTGGAGTCAATGAAAAGGGCCAGTTAAAGTTTAACACAGACCAAATAGAAAAAGTGGATAGCCAAATAGAGCAGATAGATGGATAGGGGCACTGACACACTCTCCACACAACATGTCAATGAAACAAAAGCACTTTGAGACTGCAAACATAGGGAATCTGAAAATAACCACGTTTTCCTGCAGACTCTTAGCCAAAAGAAAATGAGGACATTTATTTAAGTAACAGAGCATTCTCATATGAACACTGACTCACCAAGCCTGAACGCAACTTTTCATATATTCCAAATGTGCTATTAAAGTCAAACTTTTTACTTTACTAATCAGGTCAAATAGATTTTGCCCGTGCCTTTTGTCCTTCCTCCAAAAATGTTTACCTATTGATAAATCCAAGTTATCATTACTGTAGAAGAATCTGTTTGGTTTTTATGTACATTGTACTTTGTCCAATAAATTTCTCCAGATGACAAACTGTTGTCATCAAATGCCATTAAAAAGAGCCCATTCAGCTTTTTTACAGGTCTATATTTTTATTCTCTGACTCCACTGGAAGAGCTTTGCACGATTCCCTGTCAAAAAATACTTTGTTTTATTATACTGGCTCCTTTATGCAGTTTATCCTCTATCTGAAACATCATTTAGCTTCTGTCTCTTTAAGGTTGCCACACCCTAAAAGCTCACTTTCTTCTGATTGGCTGACTTCTGGAACCTTGCTGAGGAGCAGCACCTTGTGCTTGTGAACATTGCCTCTTTCTTTTGCTGGTGTGGAAGTTCAGAAAGCAAACTATAAACCTAACATATGAATAACATCATTTCTAATGATCTATGTTTGAACTAGTGTCCAATCAGTAATATGAGAGTAGAGTGCATGAAACAAAAATTACAGCAGTAATACAGTTTGCCAAATATTACACTTGTTACCTGCTTATTATGTGACATAAATCAGATTGCTGTAGTTTCACTTGTAGTTTGCATGGAAAACCTATCTGCAAACACTTGCAAACTACTCACCAAGTGGTAGTGAAACTGTGAAAAGTGTGATGCAAACGGAGAAAGTAAAAGCTGCACCTGCACAAGTTGGTTTCAGCGGTAAAGCACAACTTTTATCTTGAAGGCAACTGTTCTCTGTTTCCAGTTTGTGTCACACTTTTTCAAGTTTCACTACAGCTCCCAGAATAAATGGCAAGTGTTTGCAGACAAGTCACTGTCTTTCATGCAAACTATAGGCAACCACAACAATCTGCTAGCGATCAAAGCAATCACAAGGAGATTTTCAGTGCAGCACCCTCTTTTGGTGCAGCACCTGCAACCAGCAACCACTTCCCAACTGGTTTGGGAATACAGGTTGCCAGGGGGTTGCCAATCAGTCTCTAGGCCTGTGTGACTGAGGCCTAAACTAACTGGTTGCTTGCTTGGTGTGGTTTGTTTTTCATCTTTTGCGTGCCGTACATCCTGAGGTTCTTTGATCAAATTTGTTGAGGTTACTCCACTGGTAGATGGTTTTAGATGGATGATTTATCCAATCACCTGCCAAGTATTTTTCGAAAGTACCTGCCCTTTTCTAAAGTTTCCAATTACGACTTCCCAGATGTTCTATGTGGCCAAACATCTGGTATGTCAGACTAAATTACCTCAGTTACAGTTGACTCAATTGAAACATTTTCTTTATTTTAATCAAATTGTAATTCTTGTTCTTTTTTCCCCCCTTTTTTTGTTTTAAACAGCTGGTCTGCGGGACGCTGTTATTGTAGTTTCTCTGGCAAAAGAGAGAATCTGCTGTAATGATACTGACAGTAATAATGATAAAATGAAATGAAATTTATAAACAACAAGGAGGGCTCACTGCAAAGTTATTCTTTAAATAAAAGAAAACCTGGGAGGTTCTTCCAAACCTCAACATAATGCTCAGCACCAGCCAAATGTGTCCTAAATACTAAAATGACAGCGATTTGTCAGCTGTAAACCTGAAATGAACATCAGCTCACTGGACCGCATGAGAGGATTATTAACACTGAAGTCAGGCCAGCCGAGCCTGGACTCAGAGAGAAGAAAGAGAGCTGGCCAGAGCAGGATTTCTGGACATGAAATGGAAATAAAGCAGAAAAGAGAAAAAGAAAGCAAAGGAGAAGTTCCAGCCGCTAACAGGCTAATGTCTTCCATCCGCAGGAAGACTCTGCAGCCAACATCAGACACAGATTCTCTCTCTCATCCAAAAACCAAATAAAAGGCCAGTGTGTCTTTACACATTCTGAGATGCCTCGAGCCAAAACCACAGCTTGTTGAAGCTACCAACATACAGAGCTGAAATTAACACACAGATTGACTCCCAAACACTGAGACTGATGAGGACATAAAGGTCACAAATGACAAAAATAGGCTACCTGGCTAAGCTGTCCTTCCCTTCTTTCGATGACACAGGAAAACAGGAAACAGAAGAGAAGGAGAACGAATAAAAGATAAGGAGGGGCAGAAAGGGGTATACTGAAGAACTGTTACAGAAGAAAGAGGTAGAAGAAAAGAGAGGAGGAAGGAAAAAGACATTTCTAGGTCTTAACTCATGAATTAGGTTGTTTCCCCTGACGCTGGTATTTGTACTAAGCTGGACTAAACATATCCTGGACCTGTGCACTTTACGTTAGTATTATTTTAGGTCAGAGTTTTTGTTTAAATAAGCTGCTCTGAGAAGTTGGTCATGACATTGGTCATGTTCATCTGCTTTACTTGCAAATGCCTACTTGCTTTTTCTTCTTTTGGCTGCTCCCTTTAGGGGTCACCACAGCAAATCATCTGCCTCCATCTCACCCTATCCCAGCATCCTCCTCTGTCATACGAACCCTCTGCAAGTCCTTCTTCACTACATCCATGAATCTTCTCTGTGGTCTTCCTCTTCTCCTCCTGCCTGGCAGCTCCATCTTCATCATCCTTTGTTCAATATATCTACTATCCCTCCTCTGGACGTGTCCAAACCATCTCAGCCTTGCCTCTAACTTTATTTCCAAACTGCTCAACCTGAGCTGTCCCTCTGATGGACTCCTTTCTAATCCTGTCCATTCTGGTCACTCCCAATGAAAATCTTAACATCTTCAACCCTGCCACCTCCAGCTTGGCCTCCTGTCTTTTTTTCAGTGCCCCTGTCTCCAAACCATACATCATAGAAACCTTCCCTTTCACTCTTGCTGCTATCCTTCTGTCACAAATCACCCTTGACACTCATCTCCACCCACTCCACACTGCCTGCACTCTTTTTTTCACCTCTCCTGTGCACAGTCCATTTCTTTGGATGGTTGTCCCCAGGTATTTAAACTCATCCATCTTCACTACCTGTACTCCTTGCATCTTCACCATTACTTACATTCTACAAATCATATAGATATGTCAACGGTTTTCATTTTCTTCTTGTCTTTGACCGGTGTTTAGTCTTTACTTTGTAAATATGAAAGAAATCTTTTAATGATGTTAGCTAATAAAAGTCACATTAGCGTAGAATTAGCTTAAAGGCCTGTGTCATGGTTTTGGATTGTGGTGTGTATGATTCAAGTCATTTTCTGTTATCGTGTTCGAATATTCCAAAAAATTACTTTCGATCTCCTTTTCATAACAACTTTTCCTTGACCTTGACATTACTAATGCAAACTGAACTATATAGAACCTCAAACACTTTGTTCAGGTAATAAAGATCATAATACTGATTTAGAGAACTCATATAAAAAAATAAATTTTTCATGCAAGGCAACAACTTGACAAGAAGCAGATTTTATTACAGCACTATAGTTCACCTGTGGGTTTAGCAGGCTAATGTTACAAATTCAAAATTTATCAGTCGATTTAAACTGTTCTTGAGAAGGAGCACATCCTGGATTCAGATTGCTTATATCTGAGGTGCTTTTTGGAAGGGATACACATAGGCAAACATCATCAAAGGCACTCTCTTTTCAAATAACATTTTAAATGCCTTTATCCTTATGGCACGTTCGTGTTTAACCTAAAACACTCCAACCCATCCAATGCAAAGGTTTTTACATTGGTAAAACAAAAAGTTTACAAGATAGGTTAGCGGAACATAAATATGCCATACACACAGGTAACATGAATTTGCCTAGGGCCAGACACTACCTGGACTTCCATAATGGTAACCCATCTACATTACAAGTCTTTGGAATTGACCACATTCCTCGTTCGATACGAAGAGGTGACAGACAAAGTAATCTTAACCAAGGGAAGACGTTTTGGATTTATAAATAACAGGCCAGTAAATACCGTGGCTTAAATAAGGACTTTTACTTGAGGTTTATAAACCTTATTTGCCTTTGGAGATGCATTCATGTTGTCTGTGGTTGATGCTGCACTGTGTTATCTTGTTTGATTTGGATTGAATCTGGTGAATGTTTTGGCCTTGGTGTTGATATCCTTTTGGGCTCCTGCATCTGTCCTGATTCTAAAGAATCCTCCACTGGTGGAATATTCCACTTTTATCCTAGGTGGAAGATTACCATTAGTGGAACACCACTCCCTCTAGGTGGAGCACCATATGTGGAAGGTCCCTAGTGGTGGAACACCTCCAGAAAAGATCCAGCATTTTCATGAACTCTGTTTCACTCCCTGATGAAGGCATGTGCGCCAAAATGTGCTGGAGTTTTTTAGATTAAATATGACCGTGCCATGAGAATAAATGCATTTTAAGTTTTATTTGAAAAGAGAGTGTCTTGCTGTTCTTTGATGAGTTAGCCTTGTGTATCAGTAGGTTATGGCATTAAATAGATAACACACTTATAATTATTATTACCTGAGCCACTTTGTCAGTTGTGTTAATCATTTTCATGAATGGTCACTGAACTGTGGGATGCCATTATCTCCACTGAACCATCCTTTCGTAAAAGATGTTCCAGTGTATCGTCTGCTAAAGGGGGTAATAAAGGAAGCTCCTTTCCTTATTCTTTGGAGAATTGAACAGCTCCTATTAAAGCTGCTATGCAGATACTTCCAGGTCACGTTACTCAGTTAGGAAGCGTCCTAAGTGAAACTGACTTGTCAACTGTACCCCCAATCTCTTTGCACTCAGTCCTTGTCCTTCTGTTAGCTTTCCCTCCAATCTTCTACCAACTCTGCAATAAATCAGTTAATCACTCACCAAAGTTGCTTTATATTCTCTCCTGTTTCCCCTTGTCACTTGTCACGTAGTTTTGTTGGTCAATGTTTACGACAATAATTGTTGTGTCTGTTTTTCCTGCTTTCCAGTTTCCCTTTATTTTTCTTTTTGTATGACCTTGCCATTTATGGTCTGCGCCTTTTGCTTTGCCAGGTCAGTCCTCACTGACTGATTACCAGTGTATGACCACTACATGGTAATCAAAAAATTCTATTTCTTTTAAGTTTACTCTGCTGCTTGTGTCCTGCACATGGATTCTCTCCTCATGTGTACCCTCACATTGACTAATTAGACAGCTGTGTTGAAAGATGGGTCTTATTATTTTCAATTTCATTTGATTTTGTAACAGACATCCATGAAAAACTTTAAAAGAGGAACTATTCTGCTCTATATTTATGTTCTGGGGCTACTAGAGAAGTTTTGCGTATTCTTTAATAATGTTTTAAAAATCACTACTAATTTTATCATCTCAGTTGATCCTGTTTCACACAGGATCAACTGAGATGATAAGCTCTTGTTAGTGCTTGTTTCACAGTAAGCTGTGAAACAAGAACTCTGGAAACAAGGTATTTAGAGCAGTCTGAAACCTGAGATTTGGCTAATGGGAATTAGTTTCTTATGTATGTAGTATATGTTGACCTCAGTATTTAATACCTCATTAATATGGACATCTGACAATGTAACATTGTGTATATACAATCAAAAATGTGAAAAAGCAAAATAGGAATCCTGAAAAAAAATAAAATCAATATATTGTGTTTACACCCACATCTGTCAAGGGAGTATAACCTTCTTCAGGACACACTCCCCTCCCTTTGCAGCCTGGATCCACCCTGTCGACATTCCTGTAGTTTATGTTATAATGTCAGGATGATGCAGTCACATGGTGCATGTTTTCAAGCACATATTTCATGTTGAATCAGTCATATTTCAGTCAGTCAGTGGTGCTGTCAGGAACATGTGGAAGTCATCAAACTCTCTGCCAGCTGCATGTTTCAATCAACCTGCTTGGCTTCTTCCTGCTGCTCTCTATTTCACTCATTTTCTACTATCTCAGGTTATTTTTTGGTTTCTACATTCCCAGGCTTGAACACAAACACTGGTCACTCCTGCAGCTGAGTTGATTTTGCCTGTTTCTAATACAACTGGTTTCAAGGATTAAACTGTCATTTATAATGTTTATTCATGCCGTTGGTTCTTCTGTCTTTTCCATAGTGCTGGCAGCCACAAAAGCTCACGCATAAATACATAATGGACTCTGGCCCTGATTTTTGAATAGTTTCAATTGTATACAGCTGGTTTTACAGTTTGCTTCAATAGAAGTGCGTGTCATCTAAAAGCGGCTCATACCAGCATTTACAGCTGCAAAATTTCACTGCACAGTCAATTTATTTTAATTAGAGATGTTCCAAGCAGATCCTGAGTGGCAGATTCAGAGGGGTAGAGGAAGCTGAGGGAACTACATGAACTTTGTTATAGTCCCAACTTCTCTCAGGATGCAAATTGTTGAGGTTGAACTGTCAATTTAACCGCCCAGGTCTGTTTTTCAGTAATCTGATTGATGAATGGCTCAGAAATTAACTCCTCCTCATCATCATTATCCCCAGGTTCATCTTCATCTGCAGAGCTGCTGTCCTCAAAACCCTCCAGCATTATATAGAATGATGCTGTTAACTAAACACACTATTGTATCATTGTGTCTGGATTTAGACACTGAAACGCTGAACCAGCACTGCCAACATCACACACTGTATTACAAAATCTCTCGATATTTTTATTCCTATTATTCTAGTACAAGATGATTTTAGTTTTATCTGTCCAACGAGTGCTGTTCCAGAACAGCTCTGGATTTTTATATGCTTTTTTTTCTTTTTGGCAAAGTTTAATCTGGTCTCTCCCACACGAGATGGATTACTGGTTTGTCCCTTCTGCATTTGTTCTCTTGAAGTTTTCTGTTTTTGGACAGGCTGACATTATATGCCTATGAGATTGTGTTGCCCTTAAAGGGGGTTTCTAAGAAAGGTGGAGGGATTGCAATGTTTGTTAATGGTGGTGCAATCCTGGACACATTGAACTTTTACCTTTGAATTTGCGCCCATATTACCACGGGAATTCTCCTTCGCCATGTTGACCGGTGTTTACATACCACCATCAGTTGATGGAGTTGTCATGTGATGTCATACATGCAACTGTTGCTGGCCTACAACATAAGCATCCAGAAGCTTTTGTCGTGTTAATCCGGACTCCACTCTGCCAACTTTTCAGCAGTATGTGGAGTTTAAAACACAGGACAATAAAACTCTGGACCTTCTGCCCTGCCCCCACTCAGTAGATCAGACCACAATCTGATCCTGTTAACCCCTTAAGTGGAAATTATGGTTCAGCAGTGGTGACGTGTTGGCAGCTACAGACTACTTGTCCATCTGCAGAGAGCTTCTGCTGTCAGATGGGGGCAATGTCAAAATTATGCAGTACAACTGATCGGTGGGCTTCTCTTGCTTGTGGGTCCATCAGCCAGCTGCAGAGAAGAGAGAAGTTATAACTTACAAAGAGCTGAAGTGAAACCGAGTGTTAAAAACTATAAAAAGTGTCCACTGCAGCCACTGTCTGTGTTTTTTTGTATTTTTTGATCTTTGATTTTTTTTTTCATGATTCTCTCATTCCTGTTGAACTTTGCTGTCGCTCCCTTCCCTGTTCTGGCCCACTTGTCAACCAATCAGCATTCAACTAACATACTGCGTCATCCAACAACGTGCAGTTGGGATTTTGGAGGACTGAATGGGAGCATGTTTGCATTGGCTGAAAACCCCTCTCCATAGGCTCTCTGTGGGCAAATACATACACAAACTGACACAATTGCAGTACCATAAATTAAGCATCAGTATGTCCCTGCAGTTCTAAGACTCCCTGTTTCCACCAAATCTGTGAGGAGATGGAGTCAGGAAACCAGTGAGGCCCTGCAGAACTGCTTCGACACTACAGACTGGGATGTGCTCTGGGATCCACATCAGGATGGCATTACAGACTATATACATTTCTGTGAAAGATACCATGAGCCCAGCCAGGACTGTGCACTGTTTTACTAAAAACAAGCCCTTGATAATCAGTGACCTGAAAGCCCTACTGAATGAAAAGAAGGTCTTTAGGTCTGGGGACAAGTTGAGAAGGATATTGCATGAACTTTAGGTGTAAAGACAAATACAGTAAGAAGCTGGAGACCAAACTCCAGCTAAACAGCAGCAAAGAAGTGTGGAGGGAATGAAGCCGATCACCAGCCTCAACCCTAGAGATCACCAACAGCAGGGAGCCCATCCTGAATTGGGCCAATAAGCTGTTTTTCAGTTCAGGACACCATGTTTCCCCTCCCCACACAGCACCAGTCTTAACACTTCCTCAGCCATCAAATCAACCCCCACTCTGCCTTCCCTCTCCCATGCTGGGTTTAGGTGCTCAGAACCCCCATCCTCCTCTTGGAGTCCCCTGCCTGGACACATGACTCTGATGGCTGGCCAGATGAGGAAACAGTTGGAGTGACTACACCAAGGCAAGGCTGCAGGCCCTGATCACATCAGTCCCAGGAACCTGAAGTCCTGTGCTGTCTGGCATCCTGCAACATCTCTTCAGCCTGAGTCTGCTGCAGAAAAGGGTACCGGTTCTATAGAAGACATCATGTTCAGCGTTGGTTCCAAAAAAACCCACCCCTTCTGGCCGTAACAACTTTAGACCAGTTGCCCAACTTAGCTCGCAGGTGAAACATGCTCTCAACCAACTTCAGTTTGCTTATCAGCCTCTTGTGGGGGTGGATGATGCTGTTATTCACATGTTGCAGCGAGCGCACTCTCAGTTTGTACTGCTGGGGGGCATCCTGTCTGATGTGGTGGTTAACAATACTGAGGCATCACAGGAGACAGGATCAATAATGGCCCCAAAATTCCAGCATCATTAGTGCTCTAATCATTTTCATTCAGACTTAGATGGCTCTAAAAAAATATCCACATACATTTTTGTATATTTTTATATTACATCTTGATGTATGTTCCCTGTCTGGTATTATATGAAGGTGTGTTCTCTCTCTCTAAGCATTTTTTGCTTTTCTAATGTCATTAAAGCCCAATCCTGACCTTAACCCTAACCTTTTCACATGTCATTTAACCAGCAAAATGGCATGCTTACCATGCATGAGATGTAAAATGTGTCTTATGCTGCATGCTATTAATGCTCAGCCTTGGATAGTATGTGATGATCAGCTGTTCGTTTTTCTGAGGCTAACTTGATTGTTAAGTTGGAGTCTCAGTGAAAATAACAAATTGAATAAACAGGGTGCGTTACAGTCCTGGGTCGCATGTAAAGGTCAAAGGACATGAAAAGGCCTCCCAGTTTTGTCTGACTCATACTGTGTTGCTTTGTGTTCCCTTTTTCTTCTGTTATCAGGATTGTGATCTACATCTCTGTATGAAAGAACCAGTGGTGCAGTTTTATCTGCGTCCTGTAAAACTCTTCGGCTCTGTTGATGTTGATGTAGATCAGCTCTCAGCTCTGATATTTGGCCCTTGGTTTCCTAAAAGGAGCTTTTATCTCAAACACATGTTTTCTTTTCTCTTTCTTTTCATCACTAAATGACCATAAATCTGATGTTTTTCTTTTCTTTTCTTTTCTTTTTTCTTGATGGATGTATTTTTTTCATTTTGTAAGTTGACTGGAATTTTGGATTGTGGTATGGATCTTTCATTTGCCCTATTGATTTTGTAGAAAATCAAAGATCACAACATTTGCACCAAATATTACCAGACTCAAGCCAGCTTTATTTATACAGTGCTTTCATTACAAAAATGATTTAAGTAGCAAAACCAAATAAACACCAAAAAAGTAACTGTGTTAAAGTCAGTCTCCCTCTTTCTTTTTCTGGCTCTGGATCAGGATGGTCCTGCTGGTCGATGGGTGTTTTTCACCTCAGCTAACTGCAGGTTGTTCACTATAATTTTTTCCAAACCATTAACATCATCAACTTCAAACATTCAGCTCTGAACTACCTACCTAGGTCTTATCAAGACTTCACACATGCAACTTTTATTGAGAAAAATCACCCACAACAGTACTGTAGAAGTAGGTCTGCACACACGCATCAGATTGTAGCTGTCTGGAGACGTTTTTCTCCTGAAATGACGCTGCATGCTCACTTTCATCTGATTGGGTTTTAAGCTGTTGAGATAATTCTGACTTTTATTGTTTGATTCTGGGTTGTGCAGAAAGTCAAACAAACACCTTGACAGTCACAAATTTACAGATTTGTTTTTTTAATCTACAATGGCTCTAACATGCTGTTGTAGGTTCAAGCAGACATTCATCTGAGAGTCTGACTCAAACTGATGTCTGAGACCAAGATTTTGATCTAAAGGTGCCTTTCAGGACAAACAGGAAACCTTGTGGATCATTAACCTCCAACTTCAAAGCTCTCTCACCCACGAATATGATAAGAAAGTATCGAAATTAATTTGTTCTCATTTATAACCACAGAGAGTATGCAACCAAATACATTTATTCTAGTATTGTACAAATTTGATATGTTTCTATTTCACTTGAGTTTTTCCAGTTTTTCTTTTGGGCCTACAACATAATTTGTGTTCACCACTAAATCTCAGAGGCAAATATTGAACTTTATGTTTCACTGCACTTGTGAAGCTTTGGTTACTTTACAATTAAAATCTTTTCATGCCCTTCCCACCACGATTATGATTTTGATTAAGATTATGTGTACCTTAGTTTGTTGAGATCTTTTCTTAGTTCTTCAGCTACATTAACATTCAAGAAAGAACCTGGAACCTTGGATCAGCTATAAACACTCAAAGCTAAGAACAGGCTGTTTGCCAGCTTGTTTTTTTTTTTTCCAAGATGTGTGGTTTTCACAGGCTACAAATTACACAGTCACAGTCAGGCGCAAAATTACCATAGTGATTTTTTTTTCTCTCTTTTTCTTAAACCCCTCCTTTATACAATCTGCATACAGATGTATAGTGCAGGGGTTAATGTATAATACAGGTCATCACAGGGGCAGTGAGGCTGTGCCAATCAATAGCAGCAAGTAGCACAAGTCCAAGTATTAGCACTCACTACCAAAACCTAGACATGGCACACAGAAGGTAGGCCAAAAGACTAAAGGGGCTTTGCTGCTTGACACTGCAAAGTGTGCTAAGATCACAAATTTATTTACGTAGTCTGCAGGTGGTGATGAGGACAGTGGCGAAGAGGCGGAAACATCAAAAAGTAGCAATCAGCTGCTTTGTCATACATACATGGTCTGTGCTGTGAAGAAGATAAACAAATGTAGTGAAGGAAAAAATATTCACCTGAACATTCAACCATTTCCAAGGCTTTAACTGGTCTGACTCAAACATTGAGGGAACTTTACACTAAATTTCTGTAGGTTTTTTTTTTTATCAATTTCAGCTGCAAATTTGTAAAATTAACATGTAAATTTGTTAATTTTCTTCTAAAACTGCCCATCAGTTTAATTTATATAACATTCTAGCCTATAAGGACTGTTATATGTGACTGGCCATCCAGCAGGGAAAATTATTAATTACTGGCTCTACACTAAAACAGATGAACATGGCTCTGAACAAACAGGTGAGCGGAGGAAGCAGGGACACAGGTGCACAGAGCTGTACTATTGAATGCTATTGTCTTCCTTCATATAATCAGAATGGACTTTCTTCATAGTCTTTATTTTGCCTCGTGAATCTTGTTATGCTGTATAATGTACCATACATGTACATATATTTTTTTTAAAACAACACTGATTGACAAACATACCATGTCATTTCTAATCTGGCGCATTAAACTAAGAGTAAATTCCCGAGCTGGTTGTTGTCGACCACTGACACCAGTATATATGGTAGTTCAACCTTCAACATATTCACCATTAAAATGCAAGATACACATTAATTTTCTGTTCTGTGCATCATATATTACCGGCTCATCATGTGTTTGCAAGTAAAATCTTCATGTAGAGATGGGAGAGAAACCAAATCTGTCAGAAAAATTCTGATTTTTAGTTGATTTTCTTCTCTTTTATGGCAGTTAAACGGTATAGCAGATGTTGCAACACTGTAGGCTTTACTACCTTTAATGCTGAAGAATGACACCTGATAAGAAGAATTTCTGGCTGAGCGCCCCCTATTGGCTGCGAGAAATCTAAGAAATACAATGAACTTGTTGCAGCAATAAAAAAACAAATGGAGAAATAAATCCAAACGCACAAAGAGAATCTGATAAAACGAGCTTCTTTTATTATAATATTTCAGATTTTTTGGTATTTTAGATATATATATTTATTCATATATATTTATATATATGCTTATTTTACAATTGAGACGAAAAAATTGAAACAAATGTTGGTTTAACATCAAAGTTTGTAAAAAAAAAAAAAAAAAAAAAGACTCCCTGTT